>JBBPBX010001217.1:15205-71135 GCA_038048925.1 Garcialebias charrua | reverse complement strand
GCCATGAACATGCACAGAACTGTACAGTAAATGAATACAGTACTGTACAATAAATAAAAAATATAATGTCTTACTTTGAGCTGGTCAAAGCCTGCCTTCGTCTTTTAGCATCAGCTCGGGTGCGAGCTCCCCCAGCTTCCTTACGCTCCACACGCACACACGTGGTCAAAACTGTTTAAAAGAATGACTGTTAGCTTCTTAACTTCATACATTTGGAGCCAGAAAAAAAAAAAACTTACTGAAAGCCGTTTCTCCGCGATAATCCTCCATCCAAAACAAGCTCGGCGTTAGCTACGGTTAGGCCCCGCCATTAGCAGCAATGGTTAGCATGTCAGTTCATTCAAAAAGGCTGTCGGCTTTGTATCTCCGCGTTAGCTCGGTGTCCCCCGACTGCCAGGCGGACATTTGCGGCGAGCTCCCGGCCGCAGATGGCCCCTCCGCGGCATGTCGGCTCGGTGTCTTCGCCTGTGTTAGCTGCTCTGTTAGCTGCTGTCGTTAGCATGTCGGGCGGCGTTGTGGCAGCGATCGCGGGGCGATCGGCGGCTGCTCCTCCGGACCTGAGACGTCCACAGAGTTGACCGAGTGTTTCCAGCTAATTTATCCGTATGAGGCAACCCTGATCGGGCACACGGAGCCAGCTGACAGTAGCCTCTGGAGCTCCATTGACCGCAGTACAGTTGTAAAATGGCGACCGGAAGTGGCGACCGGAAACACACGGTCCTCTAAAGCCAGCTGACAGGAGCGTCTAGAGCTCCATTGACCGCAGTACTGTAGTAAAATGGCGACCGGAAACGACCGGAAGTTGCGTAAATACGATCAAATTGTAATTAAAAACGAAATATTAATAATTATACTTTATTTATAAAGCCATTTAAAACAACCACAGCTGCAACAAAGTGCTATACACATGAAATTAATAACATTAAAAAAAAAATAATAATAATAATATATATATATATTTTTTTTTAATCATATTTTTATTAAATATGATAAAATCGTAAGTCTGAGTTGCCGTAGGTCGCGGGTGACGTAGGTCGAGGGTTTGCTGTATATATATATATATATATCTGTATATGTATATATATATATATCTGTGTATGTATATGTATATATATATATATATATCTGTGTATGTCTGTTCAGAAGTCTGTCTCACTGATGTATGGGGTTGCATGAGCGTGTTGCGAATTCAAAAGGTTGAAGGAAGCTCTGAAACGAATGTGCAAATTTTATGTAGGTTTATTGTACATATAAGAATAAACCTTACAGCAGACAACAAACCTGACTCCAGCACAGTCCACACACACTCTTCAAAGGCAGGGCCACGGTTATAAAAACCCCGGATGTCGTCACCGCCTCCTTGGACCCTGGGACCTCCTTGGACTGCTTCAGGACCGCCCTAGAACCACCTACACTACCACGTGACCCTCCTTTCTGTCAACAATCTATCAGCTTCAATGTAAACATCAAATGTTATGTCTGTGTATGTGCAGGCGTGTAATTGTTCCCTAGTGAAAACAAAGCCCGAGAGAAAAACGTTCTGCCTAGTGTCACATTTCACATTATAAGGCAGAATTAAGTGAATACAAATAATGGAGCATAGTGGGTGTAATGTAATACTGATAGAAATATATTTCAATTCCCCTTTTGACATGACAAACATCATGTCAACAAAATCCTATATGTTCTATGTGAGAATGCAATTAAAAACTTGATACACATTGGAAATCTCTAACATTCCCTCCCACAGCAATATTACATCTAAGTTACCCACCCAGAATATAAAACCCTCATATAAAATAAGCAATAATATAAATGGTAATAAAAACTAAACAGAAAATATACGGTAACCGTCAGAGCTTATATGCTGGAAACGCAATAGAAAACTAACAATTTAAAAAATAAATGTAACAAAAAGCAAAGAAATCAACCAAAAACAAAGAATGAAAATAAAATAAACAAAACAACAAATAAATGTAACAAGAAATAAACAAAACAAACGGAAAAAGTAATAAAGAATAAACAAAAACAAACAAAAATAAATGTAAAAATGAAACCATAAAACAAATAAAAATAAAAATAAAACAATAAAATGAAGCGGACTGTCCCTCCTATCAAATATCACGCCTCAACAGGGTATATGCAGGAATAATGAAGTTAAATTCAATACCTTTAAAAGGCGTTCAATAAAAAACAACTGGACTTTAACTTGACTTTATAAATCCAATACTTTCTCAAAAACCCTTAAATTACCCAAAATTGAATTATCAACTCTTAACAAACTTCAAAACATTGCATATACTCTGCTCCATTTCAGGTATGTGTTAACCTTAGCAAAGAATGTGAACTATGCTTTAGCCAAGTCAGGCCATCTCATCTTCATCATCATAGACACCTGTAAGGGGAAAAACCCTACACTACTCTGTTGACTAGTCTGATATCTGAGAAAAGCTCAACTGCTCTTATTCAGAGATGTCTGTGATAAGGGCTAAGACCACATTCAGAAAATTAAACACTTAATCTATGATTAATCTAATCAGAACAGAAAACACAAAAATCCTTCCATAACCTGTCAAACTCAAATATCTTATTCACATCCATTTCCTATATATATATATATATATATATTTATATATATATATATATATATATATATTATTCTCTGTACCAGAATGTTCTACCACAAACATTTCCTATCAGTAAAATTCACCGCTAGGCTTACTCTTAACAAAGTGCAGCTAAAATGTATCCTCCAAAACATTTCTAATTATCGTTCAGATCTAAGAATCAAAATTGATAAAACTAAATTATATCTATAGAAAAATAGTGAGAACCCTGTACACCTTTCTCAAAAATCTATCAACACACAACTATTGTACGCACATTCACCAAGCACAAACATATAAATATAATCACATTAATCTGTCTGAAACATTCACATTCTGTCTGACTCATCCATCTCAACAACCTTCAATCCTTTCTGGACCTCCTGGATCAAACTCACAGTCATTCTTCACAGGCATAAGAATAACCATATGTATCCTTTCAACATACGGTGTAAACAACAATTGAGAGGTTTCAACAAATAATGAGAAAATCTTGGCATATATTAGTGATTAGTTGGTTAGTTTGTTAGTTAATGTGATTAGTTGTGCTCTGCTGCATGTTCCACCTGTTAACCTGTAAGATAAATAAAAAATGGTGCAGGGAAAATAGATTTTCCCTTCATTGGTTACACTGCAACATTAAGCATTCATTCAACATTAATTAATCTGCTGAAAAGGGGAGGAATGTAAACCCAGTTATGGTAAGGTTCCTCTGCTTGTCCATCACAGCTGTGGAAACATTGTAAAGTGCATTTCCCCTTTTCAAATATAAATTATTCACAATTTTATCTTACACGTTCTGTCACAGGGCTGACAGATCATCAGCAGTCCAGATTTGACCTGTAATGAAAAATAAGAAAAAGTCAGCACTAAATCTGTATAAATTACCCCAAACATTCAGATCCAACCTGTTTTTAGGCACTTATTAAAATGATATTCTATAACTTTATCAAATGTATAACTGTTTCCAGCTCTCATCACTGTATGAAAAGTTAAAACGTTGATCTAATTAGGTATTTGAAATGGTGTGTTTAACTATACAGTATGTCTGTTATCTCCCATCCCCTTTTTTGAAACAGGAGGTAAACAAAAAACATCCTGTTACAAAGAAAACAATGGAAATGCTCATAACACAAACGTCATCTGTACTGCAGGTGGAAATACTACCAGAAAGAAAAAATAAAAACTCAAAATAGCCAAACCCAACTACCTAGCATCAGACGTAATACTTCAACCATAAGACACATCCCCCACTAGACACATGTCACACCACCACGACATCCTATGTCAACTTCTTCTTCAACATAACCTCTACTCCATCTCCTCCGCTATCCACACCATAGTAAGAGAGCTTGAATCCTGCTCCAACACCGTGAGCCTTGCTGCCCTTCCACTCGGTCTCCAGGACAAAGAAAACATTTACCTTCCTTCTCAGCATCATGCCAGCAAACTCTCCACCTATGCCTGTCACAACCACAAGCAGTCATAGTACTGTATACAAGACGGTAAAACTAGAAACCACAAACAATTGAAGCTGTCAGTCCAGTCCCAGAAAGACGTGTTCTCAACACCAAGGCTTGTCCAAAAAGGTGAGGAAAAAGAAAAGAAAAAGACAAACACACATCCAAAAAGGAATGCAACAGGTGCCCATACCGAACATGATGGAGAAAACAGAACCAAACTGTACTGCTCTAACGCGAGTACATGAAGGATAAAACAAAAATGTGTATGGTAATCCAACAATCCATGAGAAGTGTGGCTGTGCAGGTCACGTGTCAGTGAGATCAGTTCCGTGTGTCACAATGAAAAGCGTGTACATGTGTGTGTGTGATATTTTACCATAGCAAAGAATACTGATCATGAAAAACTGTAGTTATTGAACCACCACCTGAAGATCACATGGTCAGCTGACACATCAGCCAGGCTGCAAAGTTTGGTAGTGACGTTTCCAGCTTGACTTTCACTTGTCATGAGTTCTCCAGCCCCCATAGGAGATGTCAAGAGTCCAGCAGTGGGTGCAGACCACAGTTCATAGACTTGGTGCAAAACGTAAAACTCCATGTAACAGTTCAGGCACGAGTCATGACAGCTTGGCTTTAGCTGAACATGATGCATATCGGCAGTCCAGTGCATTTTCAGTTCAGTGCAGGTGGTGACAGCTTTGCGGCTTTAGCTGAACACAACGCATTTCGACAGTTCAGTGCAGTCCAGTGCAGGTGAGGAGTTGTTAGCAAAACCTAGCTTCAATGACAGCATACATGTAATCTGTCCAAAAATGGTGTTCAACACTAGAGAGTCATGATGCAACCACTCCATGCTATGTAGTGAACCTAAATGTATGCAAACAAGTGTAATGTTGTGGGGTGAGGAATAAAATTGTAAATTGAGAACTGCATATCTGTGTATAAGTGAAATCCACCACCAAATAGAAACAATTAACTGCTAACCAAATGTCCTCATGGAACACCTGCAACGTTTATTGATCAGATGACAAGCTGAAGTCCTCAGAAAACACCTAAATAAAGTCACCCCCTGCAGTATGTCAGCCGTGTGAAGACTCCCTTCCAGACTCTGTCGAGCAGGTCAGAAGGCCAAGGCAGAACGCCCCTGCAGAACAAACAAGCGTCAGTCCACTCAAGAGGAAAGAAGAAAAAAAAAAATACACACATATATAAAAAACAAATAAAACAAATAATAAACCACTAAAATCCTCCAAACCACTATTACACAGGCCTCGTTCATATGTCATTAAACATGACCTGCACCCCACCAGGCTGAAGTGATGAGAACTGGAAACTAACAATCAATGGCGTGAGATTAACCCTATAAAAATCAGAAACGTGCCTTTAACACCGAGAGTGAAAAACACATATCTGCAAAGAATACAGTACTGCATAGGTCAGCGTGTTTAAAACAAAGGTCACAGCAACAAAAATAAAAAACAAACCGTGTAATAACCCAACTTTTAACTGGCAATTAACTAACTACGTTACACTGGAGTTTTCTTCCAAAGCTGCACTGAAGTACACACCAATAAACAGTAACTTTTACAGTCCCAGCCTGAGCTGATTAAGTTGTAAAACTCCCTGTTATCAGCCGGAACCTTTGAGGCAGACCCACTAACTAACTGTAGGTGCAGAACCAGAACCAAGTGACAACTCACTCAGATTTATGGATGAAAGAGGCCTTTATGCCGTGCAGGTTCACAGGCACGTAGGGGGGGGGGGTGAGGGAGGAGGGGAGGAGATGTCTCCTTGCCTCCGTGTCAGGCACCAACAGGAGAGTATTATCTTGTTAGAAGCCATAAATCTGAGTTCGAGCCAGCAGCTCCAAGCGGTCCCAGGACCAGAACCTCCAGAGGCCATCTGCGGCGGGGGGGGGTGGAAGGAGGAGGGGAGCCCCATCTGCAGGAACTGCAACAAATCAGTGGGGGAGACCGGCCGTGTGACAGCCCTCTTGCATCTGCGAAACTGCTTCGGCACATCCCCAGACCTGGTTCCTGTCTCCCTGGCTTTTACACTCACAAATGCAATAAATGAGAATAAAAATGAAAATAAAAAATCTTTCCCTGTTGCCTTTGTTTGTTTTCAGCACTTTCCGGAGTACAGGCCACAAGTGTCTAAGAGTAAGGAAAGAAAAAAAAAATAAATAAACAAAAGAAAGTAAAAAAAAAAAAAAAAAAAAAATTGCGACCTATACACCGGAAAATACGGTAATCGACTTTAACGGGGAGGGGAAGAAAAATGTGACTCTTAACAGCGATCACAGTCCCGGCTGTGACCTAATCACACTGCACAGCGACCTGTGAACCCGGAGTGGCAATCCACTCTGAACGGCAAAACCCGTGTGTCGGATGAAAGCCCCTGTGACTCAACGGCGACAGATGCCCGGAGTTCACGATGAGGCCTCGATCACACAGCAGTCGTCCCCTGATCGGAAGGTTGGAGGTTCGAATCCCGCGTCCGCCCACCATGTGTCGTTGTGTCCCTGGGCAAGACACTTAACCCGGAGTTGCTCCCGGTACGTCTGGATGGCGCCTTGCAAGGCAGGCTACCACTACCGGTGTATGAATGTCTGAATGAATGGGCGGATGGTTGGTATTGTAAAGCACTTTGGGGCTCCTCACAGGGGGCTGGAAAGCGCTATATAAATAAGCTCCATTTACCATTTACCATTACAGTTTCCCGGAGTCCAAAGAAAATGTGTCTCCCAGCCGACAGGCCGGAGCGCAGAAGTGGGATGTGGGGGAAAGGGCAAACTTAAGGCACCGTAAATTATCCCTACGCGTGTGTGGAACTTCTGTGCTCTTCACCTTACTCATATGTACAAGAACCGCCAAAAAATGCACATTCAAATGAAATACCAACAGTAGTTCACGTTTTTTTTTTTTTACTTTTAGCTGCTAACAGTATAAAACACTGGCCCACCTCGAGACAAACAGCCCTCAGTCAACAAATAATTTAGTGTGTCCAAACGCAGACGTTTTGTGTAAGAGGGGTCCTGCTCACCTCTGTGAATCACCGGCTGTTGACTGCGCGCGTGCTCGTCTCTGTCGGCGGTGGGGGGGGGGAACCCTCCAAATCATCTCTCGTTTCAGACGAAACTGCAAACCTCTCCACGTCGGTGGTCACCAAATTGTTGCGAATTCAAAAGGTTGAAGGAAGCTCTGAAACGAATGTGCAAATTTTATGTAGGTTTATTGTACATATAAGAATAAACCTTACAGCAGACAACAGACCTGACTCCAGCACAGTCCACACACACTCTTCAAAGGCAGGGCCACGGTTATAAAAACCCCGGATGTCGTCACCGCCTCCTTGGACCCTGGGACCTCCTTGGACTGCTTCAGGACCGCCCTAGAACCACCTACACTACCACGTGACCCTCCTTTCTGTCAACAATCTATCAGCTTCAATGTAAACATCAAATGTTATGTCTGTGTATGTGCAGGCGTGTAATTGTTCCCTAGTGAAAACAAAGCCCGAGAGAAAAACGTTCTGCCTAGTGTCACATTTCACATTATAAGGCAGAATTAAGTGAATACAAATAATGGAGCATAGTGGGTGTAATGTAATACTGATAGAAATATATTTCAAGCGCTTGTGGCATGGGCAGCTTGCATGTCTGGAAGGCACCATTAAAGGTGCTATGTGTAACTTTCTGTAAAGTGCAGAACTTAGAAACATTTTCAACAGGCAAAGCATTCTGATCCCTCCCCCTCAGAGCCATATATGGCTCTGCTCCCCCTAGCCCTGCTGAAATTCAAATTCAAGCTCTGTTTTTATTGGCTGATTAAAATTCAAGCTCTGTTTTTATTGGCTGGTTACAAACTCTTGTTTTTATTGGCTGGTTAATGGCTGGTCACTTTTTCTTTTTAGAAATGCCTATTCACCACCTGGAGAAGCAAGGGGACAATATTTTTTTTTGTTTTTTTTTCAGAGATTACCTCTATCAGTCTAGTGACAGAGTGAAGAAATGTTAAAAAATATATTGTTAGAAATGTTAGACTGCGTTACAAAGTTACATAGTGCAGCTTTAATGCAGAGAACTATGTTCAGGACTTGTCCCAACTTTTTTGGGATTTGTTGACGCCATGACATTTTGAAACAACATATTTTTCCTTTAAAATGATACATTCTCTCAGTTTAAACTTTTGATCTGTGATTTGTGTTCCATTCTGAATAAAATATTAGATGTTGGTGACCTCCACATCATTGCATTCAGTTTTTATTCACAATTTGTTTAGTGTCCCAACTTTTTTGGAATCTGGTTTGTATCAACAGAGCACGTACAAATTACATTATGTACATACTTTGTATTTCTTTTTTAAGTTGTCCAATTTCTTTTTAGCCTGCAGAGGAGTTACTTTACCCTGCAGGCCCATCTTCTCCAAATTACCCTAATAACATCAACATAAAATGAATGAAGAGGGAAACATGGAAAATAATGTCTTAAACCCACATTGAAAAACAGTTTTCACAGCACAACACAAGAGGTTGCAGGTTATGTACAGTATGAGGGTTAAAGGTATAGTATGCGGTTTTTGAACACTCTGGGACTTAGAAATATTTTCAGCGCAGAAAAGCATTCTGCTCCCTCTCCTCAGAGCCATATATGGCTCAGTCAGTGCTCTGCTGAACTTGGGATCTGCTCCGCCCCCTGCTGCTGTCTGCTCAGAGCCGCTGCGATATTCTGTGTTTGTTAATAAAACCTTCTAATAAAATAAAATAAAACCATGGAGCGCTAGTCCTACAACAAAAAATCCAGCAGAAATCAAGAGGTTCACGAAGCAACGTTGGACATGATTTAATTCGCTCGTGACTTCCTCATGTCTGTCAGCGCTGGTCTGGAATGTTCCGCCTCCTCTACATGTCCTGTCTCTGCGCTCCGAAGTTCTGTGTTTATATGATAATATAACTGTTTAAAAAATATAATAAAACCATGAATCACTAATCCAACCACACAAAAACCAGAAGAAATCAGCAGAGGTTCACAAAGCAACGTTGGACATGTTTTAATTCGCTCGTCAGTCGTGACAAATCCATTTCCTCATTCCTGTCAGTGAAGGATGAAGCGATTACTTGACTTTTGGCAAAAAAACTAAATAAAAGTCCAGCTCTGGGATAAAGAAGGGATATTTAACACTAGAAGTCCCAGAGAAGGGTCATTCAACATTTCTACCTTTAGAACCCAGAGACGGAGAAGCTAACATCCTACAATGAGCTGTTAACAGGCGCTTTTGTTTTGTAAATAAGGCCATTACTGGCGCACCACAGGAGGGGGCACGCTTAACAAATTTGACTAAGGCTGCGCTTTTTTGCGCAAGTGAACTTGGCTTCTAAATCCCCCGGTCCCTTTCAGTGGGCTACATATGTTGGTCCGTCACTTGACCTCAGGTCATGTGACCTGTGTCGGTCCGTCAGTTTACCTCAGGTCATGTGACCTGTGTCGGTCCGTCAGTTGACTTCATGTCGTGTGACCTGTGTCGTTTTGTCAGTTGACCTCAGGTCATAAGACCTGTGTTGGTCCGTCACTTGACCTCAGGTCCTGTGACCTGTGTCGGTCCGTCAGTTGACCTCAGGTCATGTGACCTATGTCGGTCCATCAGTTGACCTCTGGTCATGTGACCTGTGTCGGTCCGTCAGTTGACTTCATGTCGTGTGACCTGTGTCATTTTGTCAGTTGACCTCAGGTCATGTGACCTGTGTTGGTACGTCAGTTGACCTCATGCCATGTGACCTGTGTCGGTCCATCAGTTGACTTCATGTCATGTGACCTGTGTCGTTGTGTTAGTTGACCTCAGGTCATGTGACCTGTGTTGGTACGTCAGTTGACCTCAGGTCATGTGACCTGTGTTGGTACGTCAGTTGACCTCAGGTCATGTGACCTGTGTCGGTACGTCAGTTGACCTCATGCCATGTGACCTGTGTTGGTCCGTCAGTTGACCTCAGGTCATGTGACCTGTGTTGGTCCATCAGTTCACCTCAGGTCATGTGACCTGTGTTGGTCCGTCAGTTCACCTCAGGTCATGTGACCTGTGTTTGTCCGTCACTTGACCTCAGGTCATGTGACCTGTGTTGGTCCGTCAGTTCACCTCAGGTCATGTGACCTGTCGGTCCATCACTTGACCTCGGGTCATGTGACCTGTGTCGGTCCGTCAGTTGACTTCATGTCATGTGACTTCATGTCATGTGACTTGCGTCATTTTGTCAGTTGACCTCAGGTCATGTGACCTGTTTTGGTCCGTCACTTGACCTTAGGTCATGTGACCTGTGTTGGTCCGTCACTTGATCTCATGTCATGTGACCTGTGTTGGTCTGTCAGTTGACTTCATGTCGTGTGACCTGACTTCATGTCGTGTGACCTGTGTCGGTCCGTCAGTTGACCTCAGGTCATGTGACCTGTGTCGGTCCGTCAGTTGACCTCGGGTCATGTGACCTGTGTCGGTCTGTCAGTTGACCTCAGGTCATGTGACCTGTGTCGGTCCGTCAGTTGACCTCATGTCGTGTGACCTATGTCGGTCCGTCAGTTGACTTCATGTCGTGTGACCTATGTCGGTCCGTCAGTTGACTTCATGTCATGTGACCTGTGTCGGTCCGTCAGGTGACGGACAACAATAGGTCAAGCATGTTTTAGAACACAGCAATGGGCCACCTGCATGTGCCGGCACGCACCGTATATACATGTGCCAAGGACAAGGAGAGAGACAGTACTTGTAAGCAAAATAATTTATTTGACAGAACATCAAAGTTACAGGATAGTCAGCACAGCAGAATAAGACAATTTTATGCATAAAATTGTTCTGGAGCAGACAAAGCTTTCCGTTCAGTGGATGTCCCAAAATGTTCAACTGTGAGATAACTTCAGGGTCTGTTATGTGTGAATTCAGGTCAGGGCCTCTCTTCTGACTAAGGGGGGAAGTGCAAGCAGAGTCTTACTTACCTGGTGGAAACATTGGAATGCAGTTTGTGCAGTCTGGTGTGGTGGGGGTGTCTGAGTTGTGTGCACGCATATTTATAACAAAAGGCAGTTAATGGCCCACTAATGTGGACCCACTAATGGCCCACTAATGGTTGGTTTGGACTAAGGGTCTTTTGACCCTCTTTCAGGACTTCTGGGGGGAGGTCGAAAATCCTGGGACTTCTATTAATACATTTTGTGTCACATAAAAAACAGTCCTGCATCGCTTTGCAATCCTTTGAATGAGAACGAGCTGCGGCTGGGACAGGTGGGGGCGTGGGTTGGGGCGTGACAAACAACTCTGTTTTTATTGGCTGGTCAGTGTCCGGGTCACTCTTGTGTTTTCAGTGTTTTTATAAATGCTGATAGAGAAGCAAGGGGACTATAGTTTTTTTCAGAGATTACTTTGTCTAACATCAGTCTGTCAATAGATAGTGACAGAGTGAAGAAATATGTTAAAAATATATTGTTTGAAAAGTTAGACTACATTACAATGTTACATACCCCACCTTTAATGAAACTGACTCAGAAGCCTAAGATGAATCTTGTACCTCCATGTAACAGCTGCAGAATTTTTAGCCCCCGTAAAAAGGTGGCTGTTTTTGCTCCTTGCTCCCTAAAAAACAGAAGAAAAAAATTAGCTTAGCGGCGATAATACAACGGGACCCGCTGTACGAGCTGACAAAAGATACAAAAAATATCTACGCAAAAGACAAAAGACTAACATCCGCTTTAATCATTTATGTCATAAATCATAACCGCTTTAGGCTTTTAATTTTTTTATCCCACATTTTAACATAACTTACATTTAAAAGTGTATTCTGTCGCTTCGTCCGCCATTACGTTCATCCAAAATTTTCTCTCAATACGCACGCGCAGTGTAAACGCAATGCATTTTGGGATAGCCTCCGTCTTGAAGGATCCACGGGACCTGGCCTTCAAATTCGGGGAAAAGTAGGCCTCATTCGTCGGCCGCATTGAAGGAGTCTTCGAATTGGGACAGGCCTTGGCGCATCGCTGTGACGTCAGCAGCCTTCAAATGTGGCCTTAGACCCATGCAGCCTTCGGATTGGGACACAGCAATAGACATTCCCTCCCCCCCCCGGTGGACATTTCACGGGCCGCCACTGACCCTAATCCTAATTTAGACCTCTAAACTGCGTAGCCAAGCATGACATTTTCTTGGTCATGGCCTAAACTGTAGAAGCCTACTGTATGTTAAAAATATCTTAAAAATAAAAAAACAAATAAAAAAATAAAATATGTAATAAACATGATGGGACATAAACACAATCATTACATCTGGAAGAATTAAAGAAAAATTCCTTAAAAATCACAACTATTTAATTTATTTAACAAATGGCTTTAGTCAAATTACACCGGTAAAAGCCACATACACACTTAATGGGCTTCTTACAGGGGGCGTGGTTTGGAGAGGCTACCGGAGTATAAAAGGAATGGGGGGCAGACCAGAAGCTACTTGCCTATGAGATAACAAGGGAGCAACATCAGATTGGGCTGCAGACTACCTATACATTTGTGTGTTACAGCCTGAATTTGAGCCCAAACGTCGCGCCAGCACACTTGCTTTATTTTCAAAAAAATTAAACAATAATTTTGATTAATTAAAAAACATCTCGGCTAAAACATAAATTTCTTTTAGAATATCTCTTGTTAATTTAATTATTTTACTCCTGTAGTAATTTAATTTGGTAATTTAATTTGCTCCAGTAAATTATTTTTTCCTCTTATTATTTTTTAAACACTAATTTTGTTAGTTTTGGTCCTTTCTTTTCCTTAATATTGATTTAATATCCATTATCCTTTACAACTTTTGGAATTTTGTTTACAGATTTTGAAATTATCTCTTGTTGTTAATTTAATTCTTTTACTCCTGTAGTAATTTAATTTCCTCCGGTAAATTATATTTTCCCCCTATAATTTTTTTAAAAACTTTTTTTAATTTTGGCCCTTCTTTCCTTAATATTTATTTCAGTTTTCCTTTACAACTTTTGGAATTTTGTTAACACTCAATTTACTAATTCTTAGTTACTCCGGTAAAACATTTTTCTTTCCGGTAAAACATTTTTCTTTTCGCTTTATTTATTTATTTTCATTCTTATTTTTAATATTCATTTTACTTTCATTTAAATATATATAAAAAAACATTTTGGAAATTATTTAAAACGACTTTTAACAACTCATTTATTACACACAAACATACCTTTCATCCACCCTCATGGGGGATTTCATAAATGAGGACGGTTGGACCAGGGTGCATTATTATGGAAGACGTCGACGTCACCCACGAAGCTCCTGGAACCACAATCATGGGCCTTCCCAGAGGATGGACCGTGCACCTTCTTTCTCCTATAGAAGGATTCAGGGAACCTGCAACTTTCATCTCCATTATTACATTTTTTTTTATTTTTTTTATTGGGGGGTGGGGGGTGTTAGCCAACTCAGGACCAGAAAGTTAGCCAACTCAGGACCAGAAAGTTGCAGGTTCAACTCCCTGCCATACACACCAGTTGCAGTGTCCACAAAACACCCAGTTTCCCACTGCTCCACCGGTGGAACGGATTTCATCATCATACAGAAGCATGGGGGTTAAAAGTAGGGGTGCACCAATTGCAGATTTTTGGCCTGCAGTTTTTTGGCCGATCACCGATTTCTACAAAGTCTGACTTGCCGACTCCGATTTTGTTTTATAAGCAACACTGTTAGCTGTTGTAATGTCACAATGCGCCTTCAAATTTCAATCTTATTTTGTTGAAAAACAGACCCTTGAACAATATTCTAGAAACAATACAAACTTGTTTTAACTAGTGACAAGTGTATTAAGAGTTTTTTATTAATGCTTTTCTGACTAAATGTTTATCAGTTTTCAAGTGTAGTGTCTGTTTTCTGTGGCTGGTCTGGTTGTGAGAAAGTGGTCAATATTATATTGCTGGTGTTTTGAGAACAAGGGCCCGTTTCTCTCACAAACAGCTGTGTAGTTTGCACGAAGTGCTGGTTCAGCACTTTAGGTGTTTTCGCCCATCTCTTTCTCAGACTAGCCTGCAATAAACAGACCTTGGGAGGGATCCTCCCACGTTGGGAACATGTTGGTGTCTGAAGTGAATGCATCACACACATGTCATGCACGTACACACTTCAAAGTATAAAATGAAAGAGTGATCAGATAAACATTGGAGTCAACCGTGGGTTTTGATCCAAACGCCCGGTGTGCATTGATGACTTATCTCTCGCCGAACAGAGCGGCTCCCCTGTTCAAGTGTCAAAGGTGAGAAAATACTGTAATTTGTTACACGTCAATGTCTAAGCTTGTATGTATTTTAAGTTTTACTGTGGCGAGATTAAACAGACACTTTTAAATCTTAGCAGGAAACTTGTGTGTGTGTGTGTGTTGAACATGTACCTCTGAGGTGATTTGTACAACTGTATGTGTTTTTTCCTTTTTCTGTCACAAGACTTCTTTAATAAATATTCATTATTTTTAATTAAGTCTATGTGTTAAACAATCAAGTGGGTGTGTGCCTACCGTTTCACGAATAAAATATGATATCTGAAATATAGAACAACAAGGTAGTGCTCTGAAATATAAATGACGTTTAGACAATTGTTAAAACAACAACAAAAAAATCTGTTTCTCATGCAAGCATTGGCTGATTTCCTAAAATTAAGGAAATCTGGGCCAATTTATCGGTGTTATTCTCCGATGCATTTGAGGACAAAATGTTCATGAAGCTTCTAAAACCAGCATGAAGCAGTAAATCCATCATTTCCCTCCAACACCTTGTGCATGTGAGTATCAAAATGAACTCACATCTGGACTATCCCTTTGAATCCTGAGGAGGATGAAGTGCTGTCGTAACACAATTTATCAATAAAGTTTATCATTTTATTAAAATTAACTGCTGTTTTTAATTTTTCACCCTGTGGGGGGGTCAAAGGTCAGGATTGGGGTTTGTATCCTGCCTTCTGCACTTGCGCCTCCAGCTCCTCCTTGTGTTTATATATGTGTATGTGCGTGTAAGTGCATATGTATGAATCTGTGCACACCTATTGACTGCAAACCTAATTGCCCCTCGGGGATAATAAAGGAACTTGATTCTTGAATCCTCCAGGCTCTGACAAGACTAGTCTCGCTCCTGCAGCAGAGAACGAGACGGTCACCTTTATTCATGCGCTGCTGCAACGTGCACGGCGACACTCGCCAGCTCATTGAAGAACGGACCCATGGAGGAGGTGGTGGTGGGTGGGAGAGGAGGTCCACACTGCTGCGCCCCCATGACCTCCGAGCAGGAGGCGCCGGAACTCGTTATGCTGTCGCTGCAGCTCCTTGAGCCTCCTGCAGAGCTGAGCTGAGAACATTGAGCATCTGGAACGAGTGAGCTGATGGTTATTTTTTAGTGGCTTCAGCTGCAGCTCCTCCACTCTGGCCTCCAGCAGCTGGATCTGCTCCTGCAGGCTCCTCTCCCTGCTCTCCGTCTGGGTTTCTCTAAACGACATACACGTGTGTGTGTGTGTGAACACGGACCTCCTGGAGCTCAGAAATGGTGTGTGTGTGTGAGAACCTTCTGCGCCGCCGCCACTCTGCACCTTCTCATTGATCTGCTTTGTCAGCCGCACCAGCTCTGCCACTTGCTCCTGCAGCTGGCGTTTCTCCTCCATCCACTCCACCTGACGAGACTCCACCAGCCTGGAGAAGACCGGAGATCAGAACAAACCAGGTCGGAGAGTCCACGCGGGCCTGGATGTGAAGGCACCTCTCGGCCACGTGCTGGCTCCTCTCCGCCTGCTTCTTCACCTCCCTCAGCTCCTCCCAGACTTGGTCCCGCGTCTCCCTCAGCTCCTGGTTCTTCTGCATGAGCTCGGCCACGGAGCGAGTCTGCGCCTCCATCTGGATGTTCAGCTCCTGGTTGCGCTGCGAGTCGAAGACAACTTTCAGTATGACCGAAACACGTGTGGTGTTAACGAGCCACCGTCAGCTGCACCTGCTGCAGGTCGGACACGTCTGCTCGGAGTCGCGCAGCCTCCTGCAGCTCGGAGCTCTGCTGCACTCCTGAAACCAGATGACAGCATGAAAAAGGAAGTAGAGCTCTGAGGTTTTGGCTCTCAGAGACTCACCTCAGGTTCTGTAGCTCCCTGAGGTACAACTCCTTTTCCTGCTGAGCGCTGCGGAGCCGCTCGTCACACTCCTCCCTCATGGCCTCCAGGAGCCAAGTACACCCGGCTGCGGAACAGGGCGGGGTCGGATAATGGGCGGAGTTGGACGTCCAAGGGGCGTGGTCATGGTTGTCATCAGGAAGTACGCATGTTGGGGGTTGGGTAATGGGCGGAGTCGGACGTAAAATTGTTAATTGACCTTTTAAATGCTATTTTTTGTAAATTATTCTTTTAAATTAACTTCATTTTTCTATTTCAGGAAATGGAGTAACCAAAATATATTTCAATATGTTCATGTAAAAGCTTTTTTTAATTATTATACACATGAAGTTTTTATTTGTTGTACACATTGTGATTATGTGTAACTGAAAAGTTAACCATTATTAAAATATGAACCAAAAAAAAAAAAAAAACTTTGCCGGTTTGCTACTGGATGCAGTGTTCATCTTCGACCGGAAGAAACCACATGGAGCAGCGACGAAGGTTGGAAAACCCACGAAATTTAATATTTAGAAAATTAATTTATTTTCTTTTTATTTAAAATAAACATAGCATTTGCATATAATTGAAATATTGCAAATAAATAAAACACTGGCAGGCTTTGAAAATGTTTTATTTCCTTTCTGTAGGACCTTTTTTACTTAAACTGAAAACATGCACAAATTTTCAGATTTTGTTTTTTCACACACTCTGTCATGAACTTTTCTTAATCGCTTTGAAACTGAAATGTAAACACAAAAGGCTCATAGAAGTCTTCCCAGTTGTCTTCCATGTTCTGCTCCGCTTTTTTAAAATTGTTTATAGCCTTCGCTCTCTCTTGTGGACCCATCAACAGAATTTCAGGCAGGGAGACCTTTCCTTTAAAGATGTTCTGTTGGCACCAATGAGATGCCATTTCTGAGTCTTCAATAAATGGGTGCTTCTCCCACAAAGAAAAAGGATACAGCGAATATGCTCTAGCGAATATGCTCTATCAGGTAAAACTAGTTAAATTTGTTTGCTTATTTTTTAATAATTCAAGTGAAATATCAACAGAGAAAATATATTTATAGAAATCTCTGTTAACAGAATGGGTATAGGTTACCCAATCAGCTTCTTCCAAGTTGTGAGACATTGTTTCCCCGATTGCTTGTTCTTTACTTAGCATTTTTGCTTTGACAACATGCTTTTTCATATTCCTATTAATATTACACCCGGTCTTGTCATACAGAATGAAGAACCACTATGTGGTTGGCTTGAGAAACAACTGTAGATGTCATAAACTGTAGAAATTTTCAGTAATTGTATATATTGCATTTTACAACTCTATAAGATGAGAAAATGACAACTACAATTTTCATATGTTCTACTTTAATTTGTAACATATGGTTTTTAAGGGCTTAAATAATTGTAGTTCAGATTGATTAAGATATGATTTCAAGAAATCACAGCTGTGTAGTACAGTATGTTGTCTGAGATCTAAATGTTTGTAGTTTTGAAGCTCACCAACACTTCCTCCACAGCTGGGATCTTTTTTGGTGGCTCCTCCTGTTAAATGAACAACACAAGAAGGCAATTCATGTTGATGATCATAACACTGAGAATAAATATTATTCCATAATGTTGTGTATGAGACTCTTATTTAGAAATGCCCGGGTAATGAAACAGCACGTGCTAGCACAGGTTAGCAATTTTAACACTACCGTTACGTATGCCGAAGCTTAATAAAAACAAAAATAACTTCCGCAGGAAGGTGTGCATGTACAAATAACCGACAGAAACAACACAGTATATTTTTACAAGTTCATATTACCTTTGCTCAGTTAGAGCCATACTCCATCATGTTCCGAATAGATACTGTAAATGCTACTAAAAAGGGAAAAAGTGCATTTGGGGCGAAGAAAATGGACAGACCAATCAAAATGGTTTGAGGGCGGAGTCAGATGTCCGACTCCGCCCATTATCCGACCCCGCTCCATTCCGCGGGCCGCAGCCAAGAGTTACTCCCAGGAGCCGCTCGTCACACTCCTCCCTCATGGCCTGCAGGAGCCACTTCTGCTCCAGAGCTGCTGCACGGTTCTCGAACTCCCTCCTGATGTTAGAGATGGACCAGAAAGAGGGAGTGGAGTTAACCCGAGTCCATCAGACCCACTGCCATCATCAGATGACCCTCAGCTAATATTACATTGAAATTTAGTTCAAAGGACCCGGCCTACCCGGTCGACGTAGGCCGGGTCCTTCAAAGACCACGTAGACTGGAAGTCCGTGGCTGTGAATTTTTTATTTATTTTTGGGACAGGTCTAGCCTTCACGGTTACATCGACGTGCGTCATGTTGCCTAGCAACCGTGACAGCGCTCAGCCGAAGGAAGAAAGGAGCTTGAAATGTTGTTTTTTACTGCTTTTTAAAAAAATTCTAGAGGAAATACAGAACTTTATCGCCGCTAGGCGGTATGTTTTATACCTTCTGCTGACAGACATATCCACGCTGTGCGAGCTGCGCTTGCACAAGCCTTTGAACGCTCGCGCGAACGCGCCAAGCTCAAATTTTACGACCGCTCACGTGCGCACGGTGTCTCACAATAAACTGTCCTGGTGGCGGACTGTTTTGTGTGACACACAAATGAATTAAATTCCTCTTCCTCATCTGATGAGGGCGGCCGTGGCGTAGTGGTAATGGCAGTCGTCTCCCGATCGGAAAGTTGGCGGTTCAACTCCCGGGACCCGCACCATGTGTCGTTGTGTCCTTGGGAAAGACACTTAACCCTGAGTTGCTCCCGGTAGGACTGGAAAGCACCTTGCATGGTAGTCTGCCGCCACCGGTTTATGATTGTGTGTAGCATTCAATATATGTGTAGCACTTTGAGATTTTCAGTAATGAAAAGTGCGTTATAAATTGAATTAATTATTATTATTATTATTATTGATCTGGACTTTTCTTTTGTTTTTTTTGCCAAAAGTCAAGTGATCGCTTGAAGCGATCACCATTCACTTCCTCCAATGAGGAGGAATGAATGAACTTGTTCTCAGACCCGACCTGTCAATCAAATCAGTAGGCTGTCAGCAAATGACCAATCAGCGACCTCAATTTGTCCCGTAGCTAAACGCTCCGCCCTGCTTCTGCTCAAATGACATCAAGTATTTGGAGCGAAAATGTTGGAGCTCACACGCTGCTTCACGCTGTGCTCTGCTGTGAACCCCCCACGCGCAGCACAAGCGCGGCGCTCGGTCCAGCGCGGAGCTTTGCCTCGCCCTTTACTTTTTTTTTTTTTTACTATAAACGGTAGTTTCATGGATAATTTCAGTGACTGACAGAATTAAATTTACCTTGTGCATAATAAATAATATCTAAATTTCTTAATAATTTAATAAAACAATATAGTATAATATTTATATTCCAATATTCTATTGTATAAAATCCATTAGTACATAAAGGGGTTGTAAAAATGTTAAAAACCGGGTCTTTCATTTCTTTTGTTAATAAAATGGCACTCGTTTTTTTCTTTTTTTTTCTTTCCCCATTTATAGTTGGCCTCCCTTCACACCTTATAGCCATCCTCTCACTCCAATATGTATATATATATATATATTTTTTTTTCTTTCTTTAATAGAGAGAAAGAAAGAAAAGAGAAAGTGAGACAACAAAACAACAATTATCCACAAAAAGAGCACAAGGCAAACACACCAAACCTCCGTCCACAATCCTGCAAAGCACATGACAGAACACAGCAACGAAACATACAAGCATAAAGACTGATAATATTCATGACCTTGCATTAGATTTCTATATATAAACATACCCATACCTACAAATATATATACAGTATACATACATATATATTTATATTCATTTATATACCCATCTACATATATCTACATATACATCCCTGCATCCATTTGTGTGTGGTTGTGAGCATGCATAAGTGAATAAGGTTCCTCCAATAGAACATTTAGTAGCGATTGTGAAGCATCAGAGATCCGTCCCCCCAAAGCCCGAGACAGACGAAAGGGCGATCAAAGCCCAAGACCCCAGGAAGGACCCCGAGCCCAGAGTCCCCAGGACCACCCGAACAGGACGAGCCACTCGTCCACTCCCCAGATCCGACCAAGGGGAAGAACCGGACGAACCCCACCAGGGACCACACACAATGACCCCCCGGGGTCAACAGCGACAAATACACAGGCCCCCGCCAGAGCCCGCTGCACCGATGTAGCCCCAGGGCCGGACACCGATGCTCGGGCACCGGGGACGCCCACCCCTCAGGCCCAGACCCGACAGGACCAGAGGACCCGAGCCCCACCAGGCAGCCACCAGGCCGAGCCGACCAACGCCCAAGCGCCCAGCCCCAGATAGTGAGGGTCCCAAGCACGCCCGCAGGCAGAGGAACACCCACCAGGGGGCCACGTGGCAGGAGCGCGACACTAGGTAGCCTCAGAAGTATCAGAGAGGGGGCAGTCCAAGTCCCAGCCTGACACTTAAACATTCATACACAGACACACTCATTCAGACCCACCCTCATCCTCACCCTCAGTCATAGAAAGACAAACAATAACGACACGCTCCAATCATAATCCCGAAGCACACTCTATACCCCCCAGGTCCAAGACATGTGCCTGCTCCCTACATGGGGCAGCCCACATCCAAACCCAGGAGGTAGGCCCATTCATTCTGGGGTGGAGAGTAGCAGACATCCAAGATCCGGCCCACCCCGCGCCCCGCCGACAGGACAGGGCAGGACACTCGAGCCCAAGCAGCCCCAGGGGGAGCGCACTGCCAGTCCCGCCCACGGCAAACCCGCAGGCCCCGAACCCCCCCACACCCCAGCACAACCCCTGACGGCCCACCCCCAGAATGTCCGCCAGGCAACCAGGGGGGTAAGAGAAAAATAAATAAATAATATATATATATATAAATAAATACATAAATAAATAAAATTGAAATTAACAAATCAAGACCCCGACACACACACCCCCGTCCCCAAATGTACTGTTGGTGAGTGTTGTTCTAAAGTGTACTTAAAAAGGAAAGAGAAGGAGCAAAGGCTGGCATTGTACCAGTTTCCCCTCCACTCCAACTCTAACCCAAGCCCTAATTGTCTAAATGCATAATGTTGAGTGAGCATAGGCATGGGGGTGAGATTGGTGTCATCCCGCCACCCATAGCCATAGTGCTCAATCCATTCCCTATATGTGACTTTTATGAAGAAGTTTATGAATGAATGTCTAAAGTGTATATAAAATTGAGTCCCAGGTGTTCTGAACAACAGAGATGTAGAACCATTGCAGCACACCCGAGACTCAAATTCCCTACATGTATTAATTTAAGATGAAGAGGGCGGAGGTGCGTGTTGAGGGATGGGGAGAAAAATATCTGCAGGAACAGTGCTCCCACAGCGAGTCAGCTCCCCCGCTGACCCTGCGTACCCCCCCAGCTCGCCAAGGTCCACCCAAGGAGCGAGGTAAAGGAAACACCTCTCCGACCGCCAGGCCATTGAGCCAAGACCAGAGAGGACACGGCCCCGAGGGCCGCCAACAGCAGAACCAACAGCCCACACCCACCAGGGCCGCCGTGACCCCTGCGAACCGCAGTCAGCCCGCCGTCCAAGAAGACACAAAATCCCACATGGACGACACGGCCAAGAGCGCCCGCCCAACCGCCGACAGAGCCAGGAAGCACCAAGAACAGGCCCCAACCAGGGCCCGCACACCGGCCAAGCATAGTCCAAGACCATCATCAAGGACATCCACTTAGTCCCCACCCCAGAAGAAATACTACACCCACCCTTCATATTAACAACTTTCAGAACACATTAGACACCCAGGCTGGGTTTGCCCGCCCCCTCCCATTGGCCACCAGTCACGCCCCCAGACACCCACCCCCCAGCATATGAACCCCAACCCACCAGCGAGCCGAGGGCCCCCGGCCAGAGCCGGGCACCAGAGCGCCAGTCAGCCCATGCCCGGCGACCCGCCCGCCAGAGCCCACGATCCCCGATCCCCACCAGGCCCAAGCCCGGGGACGACACGTCCCCAGAGTCCCAAGCCCCCGGCACCCGCCCCGAAACCACCCCAGCACAGCCGGGTCACCGACCGGCGACCCATGACTGCCGCCACCGACCACCCGAGGGCCCGCATGCCGCCCCTAGCAGATATCCCCCAGAACCCCCCCGGTCCTCCCCAGGTCGAAGACAGGGTCCTCCCCGCCCAAGCAGCCCCAACCCCCCGGGCCCCCCCTCCAGTCCCAATGCCCCACAAGGCCACATCCCAGACCCCCACCCTCACTACGTAACGGAGCCGATCAAAGAGTGCCAAATAGATTGATCCAATGTGTCGGCAGATGCTGTTTCAAGACTAATATGATCTAACAGAAGATTTTTATACTGATTAATGCTAAGATTATTTTTATTTTTCCAATTTACGAGTATGGTTTTCTTTGCGATGCATAAGGCAGTGAAAAGCATATAGGATGTATTTTTTTCTAGTATAACATCTTCAAAGATACCCAATAAGCAAACAGATGGAGAGAGTGGGATATTAAATTTCAAACATTTAGACAAGTCTTCACATACCTGTACCCAGAACCTCTGAACGGGTGGACAGAACCAGAGCGCGTGAATATAATCATCAGGTGTATTACTTATGCACTGTGAGCACTTGTTAGATGGTGTAAAGCCCATCTTAAACATTCGCTGACCTGTATAATGTACTCTATAGAGAACCTTATATTGTATTAATTGTAAATTGGAGATTCTAGTCAATTTAAAAGTATTTGAACATACTTGAGACCAAATTTTTTGTTCAAAGTTGATTGATAAATCTGACTCCCATTTTTCAACAGGTAGTGCTATCGAGTCATCGATTCTAGACAATTTTTTGTATATTTTAGATAATAATTTGGGTGGTTGAAAATTAATAAACTCTAACACACATGTTGGTGTTTCCAACACTGTTTTATTAAGCTTAAATTTCTTTTTTACAATTGACTTAATTTGTTGGTATTGTAGGAAATATTTATTATCAATGTCATATTGTATTATTAATTTATTAAATGGAATAAAGTCTATACCCTCAAATATGTGTTCCAGACATTCAATACCTTTCATTCTCCAACCTGGGAAATTTAACATATTATTTTCTTGTTGAATGTCAGGATTGTTCCAGAGAGGTGTATGTCTGCATGGGAGTAGTGAAGACTTTGTCATTTTCAGATACTCCCACCATGCTGTCAGAGATGAGCTAATATTGATGCTCTTAAAGCAGACATGTCTTTTTAAATCTGTACTGATAAATGGTAGATCTGAAATCCTAATATTATTACATAAAGTTTGTTCTATATCTATCCAAGTTTCATCTAGTGCATTCGGTTTTAACCACTTTGATATATATTGTAACCTGTTGGCTAAATAGTAGTAATAAAAGTTTGGAAGTTCTAATCCTCCGGTATCTTTAGATTTCTGTAATGTTTTTAAACTAATACGTGGAGTTTTATTTTTCCAAAGGAATTTAGATATAGAAGAGTCCAGGGACTTAAACCATTCAGTTGAAGGTTTATTTGGAATCATTGAGAATAAATAATTTATTCTCGGCAGCACCATCATTTTTACTGAGGCAACTCTTCCCATAAGTGATATGGGTAGAGATCTCCATCTAGTAAGATCGTCTTCAATTTTCTTTAATAGTGGGATATGATTTAATTTTATTAAATCCTCTAATTTAGGAGAGATATTAACACCTAAATATTTAATGTTACCTGATTGTAGTCTTTCATTAAGAGAATTATTAAACACGCAATTTATTGGAAGAACTGTAGATTTTGTCCAGTTTATAGAATAATCAGAAACTTTTGAAAATGAGTTTATTAATTTGATAACATTAGATATTGAGTTTCCTGAGTTCTCAAGAAAAAGCAAAACATTGTCAGCATAAAGACTAATTTTATGTTCTATGTTTCTACCCTTTATGCCTTTAATATCAGCACTTTGCCTTATTGCTGCTGCTAAAGGTTCAATAAAAATAGCAAATAATGCTGGTGAAAGTGGGCAACCTTGCCTGGTGCCCCTCTGTAAACAGAAGCTTGAAGATAATTGATTATTTGTCCTGACGCACGCTGTTGGTGAACTATATAATATTTTTAACCAGTTAATGAAGTAATTCCCAAATCCAAATTTATTTAAGGTAGCAAATAAGAAATTCCAATTTACTCTATCGAATGCTTTTTCAGCATCTAAAGAAAAAATAGCTGTTTCAATATTTTTAGAATATGAATACTCTATTACATTATATAATCTGCGTGTATTTGTGTTTGAGAGTCTTCCTTTTATGAATCCGGTTTGGTGTGGATGTATAATAACAGGAGTTATCTTCTCTAGTCTTTTAGATAAGACTTTACAAATTATTTTAACATCAACATTAATAAGAGAGATTGGACGATAACTGGTAGGTAATACTGGGTCTTTGCCTGGTTTTAATAGGAGACTAACGTTGGCTGAATTCATATGTGTTGGTAACCTGCCATTTTCCTCTGATTCAAGTAGCATTCTGTAAAATATTGGTTCCAGTATGTCCCAGAATTTTTTACAGAATTCTATTGGATATCCATCAGGACCTGGAGATTTCTTATTAGGCATGCTTTTAATTGCTTCATGGAGCTCGTCTAATGTTAATGGTGAGTCTAGTTTTGATGATTGACTAATATTTAGTTTTGGAAGTGTTATTCTCTCTAAGAATTTATTAATATCCTCATTAGATGGATTTATTTGTGGAGTGTATAGAGTTTTATAGAAATCTTTAAAAACACTATTTACTTTTCCCTCATCATGAATTATATTTCCATTTTTATCTTTAATACCATATATAGATGTTTTTTCTTTGTTTAATTTGAGTTGATTAGCTAAAAAGTTTCCTGATTTATTACCGTATTCAAAATTGTCTAATCTAAGTCTTTGTATCAAGAATTTATTTTTCTTGTCAATAAATTCATTTAGTTCTAATTTTAACTTGCGTAGCTTTTGCAGTGTTTCTTCTCCTTGTAAACCTTCTAATAATTTGATTGATTTCTCTAATTCCTCAATACGTTTATTTTCTTTTTTCTTTTTATTTGATGAATAGGATATTATTTTGCCTCTCAAAACTGTTTTCCCAGCCTCCCAAAGTGTACATGCTGATGTTCCTGGCAAGTCATTAAACTCTAAATATGATGCCCATTCTTTTTTAAAATATTGCAAAAATTCTTCTTCTTGAAGCAGTGATGTATTTAATCGCCAATTTATATTTTTTGTTGTTTCTTTTTTATTGTCTAAATTTACAGTAACTGGTGCATGATCACTGACAGCAATAGGATGTATCTTAGTGTCTGAAATGTTGGTCAGCAATGAATTGCTTATTATGAAATAATCAAGACGAGAATATGAGTGATGCACATGTGAAAAGAAAGAATATTCTTTACTATCAGGGTGAAAAGTATGCCATGCATCGCAGAGTCCATAATCATTCATATACTGTTTAAATATATTTATAGATTGCCAACTGCGTTGAGTTCCCACTGCATTCAGTCTGTCTTTTTTATCATCTAAACCAAAGTTGAGATCACCTCCCATTACCAGTGAGGAATCCATGTGATTTGATAGAGTAGAAAAAAAGTCATGAAAAAAATTAACGTCGTCTACATTCGGCCCATATATGCTAACAATGCAATAATTTTGGTTGAATATTGATAGCTTTAACATTAAATATCTACCGTGCGGGTCTATAACCTGATCTAATACTGTAAAGTTAACATTTTTATGTATTAAAATTGCTACCCCTCTTTGTCTTGAATTATAGCAGGCTGAGAATACATTAGGAAACTCGCAAGTTTTCAGCTCATCCACAGTTAAGTCTAATTTATGAATTTCTTGGAGTAATACAACATCTGCCTTTAATCTATTAATCTGGTTAAAAATTCTATATTTTTTACGTTGGTTACCGGCTCCATTAATATTCCATGTGACAAACCTTAAAGTGCCCATACCTGTGATTGTGAGAATATAGATAAACCACACCCATCATCACAAATATAAAAAATAATAAAACACCTAGGTATAAACATAATCTTTGCTAACTAATAGCCTAGCATTAGCCGCTAACAGGTAGCAACATCACAACGCAATCAAACTAACGTTACTTACCCTCATAGTTGTGCAGGAAAGTTTAGATATACAATTTAAATCCCTTGTTAGTTTGCTTGTCGGAGCAGGGGACCAGGCACCAACGATACGATGAACATTGCTGATACTTATCTTGGGCAGCTCTTGTAAACATTCAAGACAACGCCATTTTCACTGACAACAGGGATTAGACCGGAAGCTGGAATGCATATTTCCTGTCAATGCGGAAGTGATTCACAATGCTTGTGCACAGAGCCTATTCACTCTGTCGCAGCCTGGCTTCCTGCTTTGGAGGTATGAACTAGCTACTTCGCTGTTAGCTCAGTGTTTCTTAGCAAAATAGGTCAAGAACCACAGGACAGATTTTGATCAAACTTACAGAACGTAATCACTAGATCGATATTTACAACTGATTAGCTTTGAGATGTTTGAGATCAAATTCGATGTTTTATAGACGTAAATGTGTCGCGGTTAGTTTCGTTGATTTTTCCTTGTACGTTAGAACAAATAGCTCATAAACCACACAGCAGATTTTTTTTCAAACTTACAGAAGGTAATCACTAGATGTACATTTATAAACTGTTAGCTGTTGGAGTTATTTGAGATAAAATTCAATGTTTTATAGACGTAAATGTGTCGCGGTTAGCTTAGTTGTTTTTCCTTGTACTTTTTCAAAGCGAAAAATTTTAAATCAAGCAGATTTGACCATTACATGAATTTATTAAGGAAAGGTTAAGCTAAGACACATGTTTGCTATTATTTTCAGCAGACAAATAATTGTTTTTACCGTGTTAATCTTGTGAAAAGTCCTTCCGTGCATGCTTCTGTGGTTGTCATTTTCAGCAGGGCAAATGATGCGCTGACGCGTCGTGGTGATGCATAATAGATGCGACTTATATAAAGGTGCGACCTGTTTATGGATTTTTTCCAATTTATCAACAATAATTGGACAAAGCGACTTATATAAAGGTGCGACCTATAGTCCAGAAAATACTGTACTAGTCTTTGATTTATGATTTTTTAAGACATTATTCATCATTCGCCAAGTCGACTTGGTGTCACCATTACTTTTATTTAATAAGTCACTTTAGTATTCTTTTTTATGTTTTCTTATAATACTTACTAATTTATATTTGTATTTCTTGTACGTTCCTTCAGATTCCTATGTTCTTAAATTTCAGAAAGCACAAGTATAAGTAGTTCTTTTTTTGCAAGCATTTCTCAAACCACTAGTCATCCAAGGTTGGTCATCACTATTTTTTTCAGTGTAATTGTTATAGCATACAACTGATTTCATACAGAGCTCCAATAATAATCATAAACTCAACATAAGAAGTATTCACATCATTAACAAAAACCTTTTCCCAATTTTGTTTTAATAAGTCATCAATCAATCTATCTATCATTTTTTATGTATTTATTAATGTCTTCTTTTTATTTGATATATTTTTGATGATTTGATTATATTTATAGAGTGCAAATATTGGCAATTGATCACTCAGATCTGTGACAAGAATACAACCCATCACATCCCCAACTGTCACATTAGTGAAAATATTATCAAGTATTGTAGCACTATGGGTAGTAATTCTTGTAGGCTTGGATATCAAAGGATATAAATGTAAACTGTACATTGAATTTATGAATGTGCTGATGTTATTAGCATCCATTGTATTACCTAAATCAATATTGAAATCCCCACAAAAAATACTTTTTTGTTGAAGAACTTTACTAACAGCTCCATGATTTTGTCAGTAAATGTATCCATCTTTGAGCTTGGCGATATTATATATGCACAACTAACTATTATGTTTTTATCATTTTTACTAATTATTTCAATTGTTACCATTTCCAACATGTTATCAACAATAATTGACATTTCACTGATCAATTTACATTTTATTTCATTCTTAACAAATAGAGTTGCTCCACCACCCCTTCCGGATAGTCTATTTGCATTATATAGATTATATCCATCAATGTTAATATTTGCATTAATGTCATTCAGCCATGTTTCAGATATTGCTATTATATCAAATATTTTGTTAAATTGTTTTAAGTACAGTAATCGAGTATTTTAGATAAATTTGCACTTATACTTCTGCTGTTTATATGAATAATAGAAAGATCATCATTAGTTATAGTAATATCATTAAATTATTTGTCACTGTAATATCGACAATCCTTTATATCAGGAAAAAATTCTCTATCAATGACATCCCCAATATTATATATCTTAGAGTCTGAGTCATCATATTGTCATATTAAATGGGATTTTCTATCAAATTTGACATGTTAGCAAGTTGAAGATACAATTTATATGATATTATTGGGAATATGATTTACAATGTGATCATCTAAGTCTTTCCAGATCCTTCAAGTCTTATTAATCTAGGCTGAGACCATCACATATTTTGACCCGAATATTTCCATTTCTTGTCCATGTGGAAGTTATTTTATTCTGTTTTTTTAGCAACCTAGCCTCACGAGCAATGTTACCATTTTTCTTTCCCAAGTGTTCATTTATGTACACCTTCATTCCCTACAGCTTTCTAGCCTGTATTATTACACTATTTCTTGCCTTCCTATGTATGAACTTCAAGATTATAGTTGTTGGTTTGGATTGATCTGCTACCCTTGACAAGGTGTGACAGAACGAAATATCATTATAATCCACATCAATGTCCTTATCTTGTAAGAAAGACACAACTTGTTACTCCAATGTCCGTTGTTCATCCTGTTGGTAATCTCCACTTGGGTCTTCTCCTGCAACTGCTTTTGCAAGCAATCTGTGCTTGACTTCAAGTCCAGACAGTACTAGATTATTTAATCTTGTGTCCTGTTCCAGATCATCAATTCTATTTTCAAGCTCAACTACTTTGATGTCTTTTTTACTTATTAGGATTTTAATTTCTTTACCTCATCCACCAATCCCACCAGAATTTCATATTGAGTTGCTAATTTTGTCAGTTCGACACTCATGAAGTTCAAAGATCTCTTGATGTCCTCCATGTCATCCGAAGTTTCTAATAATGGTTCTTGCTTCTTTGGGCCTCGTCTATTCGACATTGTTCATTCGATTTTATGTTCAATTGTTAGTAGGATATTTTTACTACAAGTTTGTGTAAATCCAGATAACATTGGCCCTCATGCACGAAAATGTTCGTATTTTTATCCTAAATTTCTCCTACTTTTGCTCGTACGAAGCGTTCGTACGAACATGCCACGTCAGATCCAACAAAGTCTTCTATCCACAGGAAAAGCGTGTAAACGGGCTGCTTAAAGTTGATGGATCCCACCTGTTCTACTCACCTGCGCGTGCTCGCGGGAAGGTAATTTACATAATTTCCACCCCTCAAAACACCATATAAGGCCACGTTTCCTGCCTTCTGACAGCAGGAAGTGTCCATTCATTCAAACTCAAGAAGTAAAAGGAGGAACTTCACGCGTTCGGAGATCTGCTCTCAGTCGCGCTGTGGCTACCCCCCCACCCCCCCGCAGAGTGTCGGATGGTCAAATATCTTTAATTTTAGTGTACTGTGTTACATTATAGTTTCACTTATTCAGAAGAGCGCACCGCTACCCCCCACCCCCCGCAAGTGTCGGATGTGTTTTTGAACAGAAGCATTTTAAAATGTCTCGAAACTACAGTTAACTTCATATTAATATTGTAGTGCATATACTGTGTGTCCCGTGGGTCGTACAGTATCAGAAATCAAGAATAAATGGTTTGATCTGAAAATGGCTTCAAACAAACGTCTCGCCGCAGCACGGACGGGAGGAGATCAGTCTGCGAGATGGATGGACAATACTGTAAATGCCATGTTGCGCAGACGCGTGCCAACATGTTTTGCAGCACAAATGATGCGCGCACCTCCTGGTCATCGCGCAACCACGTTCTGCAGGTTATATTTCGAATCAGATATAATAATCAATTGCTCCGATGTTTGGCACAAGATCAGTCTTATCATACTTGTTCTGCGGCGGTGTATGGGGATTTTATGTACCTGGGTGTTAATATGAGGAGCGGCTTTGATGACCAAGGGGAGCGCACGACTCACTGAAGCCTGCGCGACACACCAAACAAATTAAACTTAAAATTATAATTCTAATTCAAACAGAATAACCTATTGTCAAGAATAATTATGGTGCGTGATTTTTTTAAACCCAAAATATTTTCTAAATAACGAAATATGAAGTTATTCGTGGAGAAGATCCGTCTGGATGACAGCAGACTGACGCTCCTAAATTATACGACAGGTCCGGACCACTCGTAAATTTTGTTCGTATCTGAAGAAAATCGTAGGATACGAAAACATTGTTGGATGCCGCAAATGATCCTAAAACACTCGTACGCACAGTTTAAGAACAAATCTGTGCGTACGAACGGTTCGTGCATGAGGGCCAATGTTCACAAACCTTTAAATTCTTTTGTAGCAACGGCGCAACAATCAAACAGGCCTGGAATTGATGCTGTAGGACCGAGTAGAACTGTCCCAACAGTCTTTAGGAACACCACAGCACCTCAGCCACGACTAATTAGCCAGCGGCTAACTACTGGAGCGCAACGGCTCTCAGCGGAAAATGATGACTCCTGTTCAAACAGTAGCACACGTTGATCATCTACTCCTCGAACAATCCAATCAGACAGTGTCCCACGCAGTCCTCCAAGGCCGAATCCACGTCCACCCGAACAAGCCCGATCGACTACGTCCCGCGTCGACACCACAGGCCCGCCCGGAGAAGCGGCAACCCCCACAGGAAATTCACGTACCCGAAACAAGCTGTTAAAATGGCGTGACCACGCCGTCCATCCACCACACCCCTAAGCATGTAGTGGCCTCCAACGGAATCCCAGTTCCCCACAAGGATGGCCCACCGCAGCTCAGTCATCCACCATAGCAGTCCAGGTAATCCACCACAGCAGAAGATTTAAGATTAGAGTTACTTAGATCGGTTTTGATGTCCGAATTGAATAATATAAGCAGCAGCTGGATGCTCATACAAAGCTCACGCAGAGCTGTCAACACCCGCCGCCATGACATTTGTAATAAAGCTTTACTAAACAAAGAGTGAGATCGATAGGCGGATAGGTGCAGCGTCCGCAGTGAAGCGGGCGCTGTACCGGTCTGTCGTGGTGAAGAGAGAGCTGAGTCAAAAGGCAAAGCTCTCAATTTACCGATCGATCTACGTTCCCACCCTCATCTATGGTCATGAGCTTTGGGTTATGACCGAAAGAACAAGATCTCGGATACAAGCGGCTGAAATGAGTTTTCTCCGCAGGGTGGCTGGACTCTCCCTTAGAGATAGGGTGAGAAGCTCAGTCATCCGGGAGGGACTCGGAGTAGAGCCGCTGCTTCTCCACATCGAGAGGAGCCAGTTGAGGTGGCTCGGGCATCTGGTTAGGATGCCTCCTGGACGCCTCCCTGGTGAGGTGTTCCGGGCATGTCCCACCGGGAGGAGACCCAGAGGAAGACCCAGGATACGCTGGAGGGACTATGTTTCTCGGCTGGCCTGGGAACGCCTTGGGATTCCCCCAGAGGAGCTGCTCCAAGTGGCTGGGGAGAGGGAAGTCTGGGCCTCCCTACTTAGGCTGCTACCCCCGCGACCCGACCCCGGATAAGCGGAAGAAAATGGATGGATGGATGGATAGATAACATCTTCAAAGATACCCAATAAGCAAACAGATGGAGAGAGTGGGATATTAAATTTCAAACATTTAGACAAGTCTTCACATACCTGTACCCAGAACCTCTGAACGGGTGGACAGAACCAGAGTGCGTGAATATAATCATCAGGTATATTACTTATGCACTGTGAGCACTTGTTAGATGGTGTAAAGCCCATCTTAAACATTCGCTGACCTGTATAATGTACTCTATAGAGAACCTTATATTGTATTAATTGTAAATTGGAGATTCTAGTCAATTTAAAAGTATTTGAACATACTTGAGACCAAATTTTTTGTTCAAAGTTGATTGATAAATCTGACTCCCATTTTTCAACAGGTAGTGCTATCGAGTCATCGATTCTAGACAATTTTTTGTATATTTTAGATAATAATTTGGGTGGTTGAAAATTAATAAACTCTAACACACATGTTGGTGTTTCCAACAATGTTTTATTAAGCTTAAATTTCTTTTTTACAATTGACTTAATTTGTTGGTATTGTAGGAAATATTTATTATCAATGTCATATTGTATTATTAATTTATTAAATGGAATAAAGTCTATACCCTCAAATATGTGTTCCAGACATTCAATACCTTTCATTCTCCAACCTGGGAAATTTAACATATTATTTTCTTGTTGAATGTCAGGATTGTTCCAGAGAGGTGTATGTCTACATGGGAGTAGTGAAGACTTTGTCATTTTCAGATACTCCCACCATGCTGTCAGAGATGAGCTAATATTGATGCTCTTAAAGCAGACATGTCTTTTTAAATCTGTACTGATAAATGGTAGATCTGAAATCCTAATATTATTACATAAAGTTTGTTCTATATCTATCCAAGTTTCATCTAGTGCATTCGGTTTTAACCACTTTGATATATATTGTAACCTGTTGGCTAAATAGTAGTAATAAAAGTTTGGAAGTTCTAATCCTCCGGTATCTTTAGATTTCTGTAATGTTTTTAAACTAATACGTGGAGTTTTATTTTTCCAAAGGAATTTAGATATAGAAGAGTCCAGGGACTTAAACCATTCAGTTGAAGGTTTATTTGGAATCATTGAGAATAAATAATTTATTCTCGGCAGCACCATCATTTTTACTGAGGCAACTCTTCCCATAAGTGATATGGGTAGAGATCTCCATCTAGTAAGATCGTCTTCAATTTTCTTTAATAGTGGGATATGATTTAATTTTATTAAATCCTCCAATTTAGGAGAGATATTAACACCTAAATATTTAATGTTACCTGATTGTAGTCTTTCATTAAGAGAATTATTAAACACGCAATTTATTGGAAGAACTGTAGATTTTGTCCAGTTTATAGAATAATCAGAAACTTTTGAAAATGAGTTTATTAACTTTATAACATTAGATATTGAGTTTCCTGAGTTCTCAAGAAAAAGCAAAACATCGTCAGCATAAAGACTAATTTTATGTTCTATGTTTCTACCCTTTATGCCTTTAATATCAGCACTTTGCCTTATTGCTGCTGCTAAAGGTTCAATAAAAATAGCAAATAATGCTGGTGAAAGTGGGCAACCTTGCCTGGTGCCCCTCTGTAAACAGAAGCTTGAAGATAATTGATTATTTGTCCTGACGCACGCTGTTGGTGAACTATATAATATTTTTAACCAGTTAATGAAGTAATTCCCAAATCCAAATTTATTTAAGGTAGCAAATAAGAAATTCCAATTTACTCTATCGAATGCTTTTTCAGCATCTAAAGAAAAAATAGCTGTTTCAATATTTTTAAAATACGAATACTCTATTACATTATATAATCTGCGTGTATTTGTGTTTGAGAGTCTTCCTTTTATGAATCCGGTTTGGTGTGGATGTATAATAACAGGAGTTATCTTCTCTAGTCTTTTAGATAAGACTTTACAAATTATTTTAACATCAACATTAATAAGAGAGATTGGACGATAACTGGTAGGTAATACTGGGTCTTTGCCTGGTTTTAATAGGAGACTAACGTTGGCTGAATTCATATGTGTTGGTAACCTGCCATTTTCCTCTGATTCAAGTAGCATTCTGTAAAATATTGGTTCCAGTATGTCCCAGAATTTTTTACAGAATTCTATTGGATATCCATCAGGACCTGGAGATTTCTTATTAGGCATGCTTTTAATTGCTTCATGGAGCTCGTCTAATGTTAATAGTGAGTCTAGTTTTGATGATTGACTAATATTTAGTTTTGGAAGTGATATTCTCTCTAAGAATTTATTAATATCCTCATTAGATGGATTTATTTGTGGAGTGTATAGAGTTTTATAGAAATCTTTAAAAACACTATTTACTTTTCCCTCATCATGAATTATATTTCCATTTTTATCTTTAATACCATATATAGATGTTTTTTCTTTGTTTAATTTGAGTTGATTAGCTAAAAAGTTTCCTGATTTATTACCGTATTCAAAATTGTCTAATCTAAGTCTTTGTATCAAGAATTTATTTTTCTTGTCAATAAATTCATTTAGTTCTAATTTTAACTTGCGTAGCTTTTGCAGTGTTTCTTCTCCTTGTAAACCTTCTAATAATTTGATTGATTTCTCTAATTCCTCAATACGTTTATTTTCTTTTTTCTTTTTATTTGATGAATAGGATATTATTTTGCCTCTCAAAACTGTTTTCCCAGCCTCCCAAAGTGTACATGCTGATGTTCCTGGCAAGTCATTAAACTCTAAATATGATGCCCATTCTTTTTTAAAATATTGCAAAAATTCTTCTTCTTGAAGCAGTGATGTATTTAATCGCCAATTTATATTTTTTGTTGTTTCTTTTTTATTGTCTAAATTTACAGTAACTGGTGCATGATCACTGACAGCAATAGGATGTATCTTAGTGTCTGAAATGTTGGTCAGCAATGAATTGCTTATTATGAAATAATCAAGACGAGAATATGAGTGATGCACATGTGAAAAGAAAGAATATTCTTTACTATCAGGGTGAAAAGTATGCCATGCATCGCAGAGTCCATAATCATTCATATACTGTTTAAATATATTTATAGATTGCCAACTGCGTTGAGTTCCCACTGCATTCAGTCTGTCTTTTTTATCATCTAAACCAAAGTTGAGATCACCTCCCATTACCAGTGAGGAATCCATGTATTTGATAGAGTAGAAAAAAAGTCATGAAAAAAATTAACGTTGTCTACATTCGGCCCATATATGCTAACAATGCAATAATTTTGGTTGAATATTGATAGCTTTAACATTAAATATCTACCGTGCGGGTCTATAACCTGATCTAATACTGTAAAGTTAACATTTTTATGTATTAAAATTGCTACCCCTCTTTGTCTTGAATTATAGCAGGCTGAGAATACATTAGGAAACTCGCAAGTTTTCAGCTCATCCACAGTTGAGTCTAATTTATGAATTTCTTGGAGTAATACAACATCTGCCTTTAATCTATTAATCTGGTTAAAAATTCTATATTTTTTACGTTGGTTACCGGCTCCATTAATATTCCATGTGACAAACCTTAAAGTGCCCATACTTGTGATTGTGAGAATATAGATAAACCACACCCATCATCACAAATATAAAAAATAACAAAACACCTAGGTATAAACATAATCTTTGCTAACTAATAGCCTAGCGTTAGCCGCTAACAGGTAGCAACATCACAACGCAATCAAACTAACGTTACTTACCCTCATAGTTGTGCAGGAAAGTTTAGATATACAATTTAAATCCCTTGTTAGTTTGCTTGTCGGAGCAGGGGACCAGGCACCAATGATACGATGAACATTGCTGATACTTATCTTGGGCAGCTCTTGTAAACATTCAAGACAACGCCATTTTCACTGACAACAGGGATTAGACCGGAAGCTGGAATGCATATTTCCTGTCAATGCGGAAGTGATTCACAATGCTTGTGCACAGAGCCTATTCACTCTGTCGCAGCCTGGCTTCCTGCTTTGGAGGTATGAACTAGCTACTTCGCTGTTAGCTCAGTGTTTCTTAGCAAAATAGGTCAAGAACCACAGGACAGATTTTGATCAAACTTACAGAACGTAATCACTAGATCGATATTTACAACTGATTAGCTTTGAGATGTTTGAGATCAAATTCGATGTTTTATAGACGTAAATGTGTCGCGGTTAGTTTCGTTGATTTTTCCTTGTACGTTAGAACAAATAGCTCATAAACCACACAGCAGATTTTTTTTTCAAACTTACAGAAGGTAATCACTAGATGTACATTCATAAACTGTTAGCTGTTGGAGTTATTTGAGATAAAATTCAATGTTTTATAGACGTAAATGTGTCGCGGTTAGCTTAGTTGTTTTTCCTTGTACTTTTTCAAAGCGAAAAATTTTAAATCAAGCAGATTTGACCATTACATGAATTTATTAAGGAAAGGTTAAGCTAAGACACATGTTTGCTATTATTTTCAGCAGACAAATAATTGTTTTTACCGTGTTAATCTTGTGAAAAGTCCTTCCGTGCATGCTTCTGTGGTTGTCATTTTCAGCAGGGCAAATGATGCGCTGACGCGTCGTGGTGATGCATAATAGATGCGACTTATATAAAGGTGCGACCTGTTTATGGATTTTTTCCAATTTATCAACAATAATTGGACAAAGCGACTTATATAAAGGTGCGACCTATAGTCCAGAAAATACTGTACTAGTCTTTGATTTATGATTTTTTAAGACATTATTCATCATTCGCCAAGTCGACTTGGTGTCACCATTACTTTTATTTAATAAGTCACTTTAGTATTCTTTTTTATGTTTTCTTATAATACTTACTAATTTATATTTGTATTTCTTGTACGTTCCTTCAGATTCCTATGTTCTTAAATTTCAGAAAGCACAAGTATAAGTAGTTCTTTTTTTGCAAGCATTTCTCAAACCACTAGTCATCCAAGGTTGGTCATCACTATTTTTTTCAGTGTAATTGTTATAGCATACAACTGATTTCATACAGAGCTCCAATAATAATCATAAACTCAACATAAGAAGTATTCACATCATTAACAAAAACCTTTTCCCAATTTTGTTTTAATAAGTCATCAATCAATCTATCTATCATTTTTTATGTATTTATTAATGTCTTCTTTTTATTTGATATATTTTTGATGATTTGATTATATTTATAGAGTGCAAATATTGGCAATTGATCACTCAGATCTGTGACAAGAATACAACCCATCACATCCCCAACTGTCACATTAGTGAAAATATTATCAAGTATTGTAGCACTATGGGTAGTAATTCTTGTAGGCTTGGATATCAAAGGATATAAATGTAAACTGTACATTGAATTTATGAATGTGCTGATGTTATTAGCATCCATTGTATTACCTAAATCAATATTGAAATCCCCACAAAAAATACTTTTTTGTTGAAGAACTTTACTAACAGCTCCATGATTTTGTCAGTAAATGTATCCATCTTTGAGCTTGGCGATATTATATATGCACAACTAACTATTATGTTTTTATCATTTTTACTAATTATTTCAATTGTTACCATTTCCAACATGTTATCAACAATAATTGACATTTCACTGATCAATTTACATTTTATTTCATTCTTAACAAATAGAGTTGCTCCACCACCCCTTCCGGATAGTCTATTTGCATTATATAGATTATATCCATCAATGTTAATATTTGCATTAATGTCATTCAGCCATGTTTCAGATATTGCTATTATATCAAATATTTTGTTAAATTGTTTTAAGTACAGTAATCGAGTATTTTAGATAAATTTGCACTTATACTTCTGCTGTTTATATGAATAATAGAAAGATCATCATTAGTTATAGTAATATCATTAAATTATTTGTCACTGTAATATCGACAATCCTTTATATCAGAAAAAAATTCTCTATCAATGACATCCCCAATATTATATATCTTAGAGTCTGAGTCATCATATTGTCATATTAAATGGGATTTTCTATCAAATTTGACATGTTAGCAAGTTGAAGATACAATTTATATGATATTATTGGGAATATGATTTACAATGTGATCATCTAAGTCTTTCCAGATCCTTCAAGTCTTATTAATCTAGGCTGAGACCATCACATATTTTGACCCGAATATTTCCATTTCTTGTCCATGTGGAAGTTATTTTATTCTGTTTTTTTAGCAACCTAGCCTCACGAGCAATGTTACCATTTTTCTTTCCCAAGTGTTCATTTATGTACACCTTCATTCCCTACAGCTTTCTAGCCTGTATTATTACACTATTTCTTGCCTTCCTATATATGAACTTCAAGATTATAGTTGTTGGTTTGGATTGATCTGCTACCCTTGACAAGGTGTGACAGAACGAAATATCATTATAATCCACATCAATGTCCTTATCTTGTAAGAAATACACAATTTGTTACTCCAATGTCCGTTGTTCATCCTGTTGGTAATCTCCACTTGGGTCTTCTCCTGCAGCTGCTTTTGCAAGCAATCTGTGCTTGACTTCAAGTCCAGACAGTACTAGATTATTTAATCTTGTGTCCTGTTCCAGATCATCAATTTTATTTTCAAGCTCAACTATTTTGATGTCTTTTTTACTTATTAGGATTTTAATTTCTTTACCTCATCCACCAATCCCACCAGAATTTCATATTGGGTTGCTAATTTTGTCAGTTCGACACTCATGAAGTTCAAAGATCTCTTGATGTCCTCCATGTCATCCGAAGTTTCTAATAATGGTTCTTGCTTCTTTGGGCCTCGTCTATTCGACATTGTTCATTCGATTTTATGTTCAATTGTTAGTATGATATTTTTACTACAAGTTTGTGTAAATCCAGATAACATTGGCCCTCATGCACGAAAATGTTCGTATTTTTATCCTAAATTTCTCCTACTTTTGCTCGTACGAAGCGTTCGTACGAACATGCCACGTCAGATCCAACAAAGTCTTCTATCCACAGGAAAAGCGTGTAAACGGGCTGCTTAAAGTTGATGGATCCCACCTGTTCTACTCACCTGCGCGTGCTCGCGGGAAGGTAATTTACATAATTTCCACCCCTCAAAACACCATATAAGGCCACGCTTCCTGCCTTCTGACAGCAGGAAGTGTCCATTCATTCAAACTCGAAGTAAAAGGAGGAACTTCACGCGTTCGGAGATCTGCTCTCAGTGGCGCTGTGGCTACCCCCCCACCCCCCCGCAGTGTCGGATGGTCAAATATCTCTAATTTTAGTGTACTGTGTTACATTATAGTTTCACTTATTCAGAAGAGCGCACCGCTCCCCACCCCCCCGCAAGTGTCGGATGTGTTTTTGAACAGAAGCATTTTAAAATGTCTCGAAACTACAGTTAACTTCATATTAATATTGTAGTGCATATACTGTGTGTCCCGTGGGTCGTACAGTATCAGAAATCAAGAATAAATGGTTTGATCTGAAAATGGCTTCAAACAAACGTCTCGCCGCAGCACGGACGGGAGGAGATCAGTCTGCGAGATGGATGGACAATACTGTAAATGCCATGTTGCGCAGACGCGTGCCAACATGTTTTGCAGCACAAATGATGCGCGCACCTCCTGGTCATCGCGCAACCACGTTCTGCAGGTTATATTTCGAATCAGATATAATAATCAATTGCTCCGATGTTTGGCACAAGATCAGTCTTATCATACTTGTTCTGCGGCGGTGTATGGGGATTTTATGTACCTGGGTGTTAATATGAGGAGCGGCTTTGATGACCAAGGGGAGCGCACGACTCACTGAAGCCTGCGCGACACACCAAACAAATTAAACTTAAAATTATAATTCTAATTCAAACAGAATAACCTATTGTCAAGAATAATTATGGTGCGTGATTTTTTTAAACCCAAAATATTTTCTAAATAACGAAATATGAAGTTATTCGTGGAGAAGATCCGTCTGGATGACAGCAGACTGACGTTCCTAAATTATACGACAGGTCCGGACCACTCGTTAATTTTGTTCGTATCTGAAGAAAATCTTCAGATACGAAGCGGGCGCTGTACCGGTCTGTCGTGGTGAAGAGAGAGCTGAGTCAAAAGGCAAAGCTCTCAATTTACCGATCGATCTACGTTCCCACCCTCATCTATGGTCATGAGCTTTGGGTTATGACCGAAAGAACAAGATCTCGGATACAAGCGGCTGAAATGAGTTTTCTCCGCAGGGTGGCTGGACTCTCCCTTAGAGATAGGGTGAGAAGCTCAGTCATCCGGGAGGGACTCGGAGTAGAGCCGCTGCTTCTCCACATCGAGAGGAGCCAGTTGAGGTGGCTCGGGCATCTGGTTAGGATGCCTCCTGGACGCCTCCCTGGTGAGGTGTTCCGGGCATGTCCCACCGGGAGGAGACCCAGAGGAAGACCCAGGATACGCTGGAGGGACTATGTTTCTCGGCTGGCCTGGGAACGCCTTGGGATTCCCCCAGAGGAGCTGCTCCAAGTGGCTGGGGAGAGGGAAGTCTGGGCCTCCCTACTTAGGCTGCTACCCCCGCGACCCGACCCCGGATAAGCGGAAGAAAATGGATGGATGGATGGATGGATCTGAAGAAAATCGTAGGATACGAAAACATTGTTGGATGCCGCAAATGATCCTAAAACACTCGTACGCACAGTTTAAGAACAAATCTGTGCGTACGAACGGTTCGTGCATGAGGGCCAATGTTCACAAACCTTTAAATTCTTTTGTAGCAACGGTGCAACAATCAAACAGGCCTGGAATTGATGCTGTAGGACCGAGTAGAACTGTCCCAACAGTCTTTAGGAACACCACAGCACCTCAGCCACGACTAATTAGCCAACGGCTAACTACTGGAGCGCAACGGCTCTCAGCGGAAAATGATGACTCCTGTTCAAACAGTAGCACACGTTGATCATCTACTCCTCGAACAATCCAATCAGACAGTGTCCCACGCAGTCCTCCAAGGCCGAATCCACGTCCACCCGAACAAGCCCGATCGACTACGTCCGCGTCGACACCACAGGCCCGCCCGGAGAAGCGGCAACCCCCACAGGAAATTCACGTACCCGAAACAAGCTGTTAAAATGGCGTGACCACGCCGTCCATCCACCACACCCCTAAGCATGTAGTGGCCTCCAACGGAATCCCAGTTCCCCACAAGGATGGCCCACCGCAGCTCAGTCATCCACCATAGCAGTCCAGGTAATCCACCACAGCAGAAGATTTAAGATTAGAGTTACTTAGATCGGTTTTGATGTCCGAATTGAATAATATAAGCAGCAGCTGGATGCTCATACAAAGCTCACGCAGAGCTGTCAACACCCGCCGCCATGACATTTGTAATAAAGCTTTACTAAACAAAGAGTGAGATCGATAGGCGGATAGGTGCAGCGTCCGCAGTGAAGCGGGCGCTGTACCGGTCTGTCGTGGTGAAGAGAGAGCTGAGTCAAAAGGCAAAGCTCTCAATTTACCGATCGATCTACGTTCCCACCCTCATCTATGGTCATGAGCTTTGGGTTATGACCGAAAGAACAAGATCTCGGATACAAGCGGCTGAAATGAGTTTTCTCCGCAGGGTGGCTGGACTCTCCCTTAGAGATAGGGTGAGAAGCTCAGTCATCCGGGAGGGACTCGGAGTAGAGCCGCTGCTTCTCCACATCGAGAGGAGCCAGTTGAGGTGGCTCGGGCATCTGGTTAGGATGCCTCCTGGACGCCTCCCTGGTGAGGTGTTCCGGGCATGTCCCACCGGGAGGAGACCCAGAGGAAGACCCAGGATACGCTGGAGGGACTATGTTTCTCGGCTGGCCTGGGAACGCCTTGGGATTCCCCCAGAGGAGCTGCTCCAAGTGGCTGGGGAGAGGGAAGTCTGGGCCTCCCTACTTAGGCTGCTACCCCCGCGACCCGACCCCGGATAAGCGGAAGAAAATGGATGGATGGATGGATGGATATANCTTTGACAATATCCTGAAAAATCGACTTCATTTTTATTGACTGGCCAAACAGAACTCCCAAATCATGAGCCCACTGCAAAGAGTCACGGACAACAGAAGAGGCTGAGCAAGCATGTTTTGTGATCAGATTCACACAATGGGCACCACAATGTACATAAGGAGCCAGAGGTTGTTGCTTTTTGATTATGGCCTGTGCTCCTGAATATATTCCTGCCATGTTTGCTGCACCATCATAGGCTTGTCCTCTCAACCCAGTAATTGACAAATTTAGACGGAGCAGTACATCCATAATAACTTTTGCAAGGTTTTCTCCTGTGGTCTCAGACACTTCATACATGCCAACAAATTCTTCATGAACTATCAGATCATGATCAGCATATCTCACAACTACTGCCTCCTGCTCTTTTCCTGATACATCTTGTGTTCCATCCATAATCACAGAAAACTGCAGTTGTGGAAGTGACCTGATGTTTTCCACAATTTCACGTACTACTGAGTGGCTCAATAGACTCAGGATCTCGTTTTGAACTTTGGGACTTGTGTAGTCCTCTCGAGAACTCAACCATTTTCTTAGTTCAGGGTCATCCTCAGATTTATATCCCAACAGCTGTGCAAAATTTCCTTCACTTTCATTGTGCCCTCTTAGGGCTAGACCCTGCCTTGCCAAGAACTGCACAGCACGGATTATTTTTAAAAGACAGGATCGTGCCTTCTCTTGCTGTGATGCCCGCACGTTAGACAGTTGCACATCCACTGATCTAGTCTCATAGATTTGGGTTGTCAAGGCTATTTTGTGACATTCTGATCTAGCATGTAATGCAAATCTTTCACGGCCCTTCTTCCAGTTTTTAAAACCAGTAGAAATGAATTTCTGGTCTGTGTTTTTTGCAAGCTGTGACGTCTTCTTTAAAAAAGCTTTCTGACAGTAAAAGCATAGTACTCCTTCAACTCCTGGGATGACATGAAGCCAAGGGAAGTCCTCATACCACTGTCTCTGAAATCTTAGAGTTTTATTAGCCAACTTTTGACACACAATGGTCTTGGGATCTGGATGATGTGGCTTTAGTGTGGTAAAAGAAGCTCCATCCCCTTCTCTGTCACTGTCTGCAGGCTGTCCCTGACTATCAGTACTGTAGTCTGGTCTCTGCCCTGACACAGGCTCTTCTCTCTGTGCTATCTATAATACAGACAAAAATTATTTGGAGTGTGAATGAGAGTAATTCTGAAATATATGTAAAAAAAAAAAAAACCTGATCTGAAATCTGCATTGTTTCTCCCTGTAATAAATACATTTTTCTCAGCATGTTATAACCTGTCCTTACCTGGGAAGACCCTGCATCATCATCATCCCTGCTGCTGGCCTCTGGTTTGTCTCCTCCCTGACATTGCTCATTCTATAGTAGCAATAAAGATTAATTTTATTATGTGGAAAGCAAGTGAGTACAAATTTTGCACAGACATTAAACCTGGAAAAGGCTTATTCCTGGCATTAACTAACTAGCAAGAAATGTAAAAACAACCTTAATATTCTTGTTAACTAGCATAACAATATATTGGCATGTATGAACTAATCATCATTTAGATATCATCTGCAGTCAATGTGCTGCAGTCTGGTCTTTGCCCTGACACATGCTCTTCTCTCTGTGCTAATACATATGAAAAATATTTTTGGAGTGGGAATAAGAGTAATTCTGAAGTATCTGTAAATAAATCCTGATCTGAAACCTGCATCGTTTCTCCCTGTAATAAATCATTTTCTTAGCATGTTATAACCTGTCCTTACCTGGGAAGACCCTGCATCACCATCATCCCTGCTGCTGGCCTCTGGTTTGTCTCCTCCCTGACTATAGCTATGTTTCCATCCAATTTAAATTCGATTTTTGAGCGAATTTTAGAAAATTTCGCTAAAATGTAAATTAAAATTATGAGGATCAGAAGTGTTTCCATTAACTGGCTTGAAGCGCATCTGCAATGCCACGCAAAGCGTCTCTACGTCAGACGTCAGCGTCATTACGTCACACGTCAGCGCCATACGTCAGACGTCAGCGTTACGCACTTCCACAGTAAACAGGAAGTAGCGTTTGAAAACAGACATCTCGGCAAAATGGAGAGAATATTTCAGGTATGTGTTGCTATCGGGCAAGTTGTATTTATTCTGTCATGCCAACTAGTTTTAGCGATGTTACATGTTGTCCGGAGCGGAAACAGCTGATCAGTCACGTGACGTGAATGTTCGCTGCGGCAGAACTGAGTCGGCTAATCTGTTTCCATCTGTCGTTTAGCCGACTCAGCTCTGAATCGACTCCCCAAAAACTACCTCAAGCGAGCGTATAAACTTTAGAGCGACTTAGAGGAAGTTAACTCGAATTATGCCGTTTCCATTTAGCTTTTCTGATGCGATGCTTCATAATGCGCACCTAGAAACCTTGATGGAAACACGCCTATTGTTCTTTCTATGGTGGCAATAAAGATTTTTATTATGTGGAAAGCAAGTGAGCACAAATTTTGCAAAGAAAATAAATAAGATTGTTTATTCTTGGCATTAACTAAGTAGCAAGAAATGTAAAACCATTATTATACCTGTCAACTATTGTAATTGCATGTATGAAGCAGTCATCATTTACCTAATACTATCTGCATGAGATTACTAGTGATTTAGCTACCATAATCTGTAAGAGTTTATTAGTCATAAATTAGCCAACATTATCTGTAGTATTTATAATTCATAATTTAGCTAACAGTGTCTGTAGTATATGTCATAATTTAACTAACATTACCTGTTAGTATTTACTAGTCATAATTTAGCTAACATTATCTGTTAGTATTTACTAGTCATAATTTAGCTAACATTAGTCATAATTTAGCTAACATTATCTGTTGTATTTACTAGTCATAATTTAGCTAATATTATGATAGTATTTACTAGTCTCATACTCATTATTATCTGCATGAAACAGCATTGTTCACTTACAGGGCTTGTTCGGAAAAAATTGTGCAGAGTTTTTTGCTGACTCTGGCTGGTTTGCTGAACATGGTTACGCTCTGCAGCTAATGCCCAACAGCACGTCGGTCTCCACAGGTGCGTCACACGTAAGCGTGTGCCGTTCTTGGTGCGTTTAAAGACAGTTCGGAAAAACGAGTTACCGCATCTTATTAGCAGATTAGACAGTTGTAACGGTTCAAAAAAGTGCGGGGGACAGAGGGCACAGATATGAAAAGTGCGGGGGACATGTCCCACGCGTACCCCGCGGCTGTTACGCCCATGCCATTATGTCATATTTCAATGAAAAGATTATTTCAATTCATAAACACCTTGGACCAAATACTGCCCCCAGCATCCTTGTTGAACTCCCCCCTCCCTCCCTCCCTTTCTCTGTCTTCTCCCTCCCCCCTGCTGATAACATTGCAGACATTATCAGCAAGTCCAAGTCCTCATCCTGTCAACTTGACCCATTCCCCACAGTTCTTGTTAAATCCTGTCTCCCGTCTCTGCTCCCTATCATCACTAATATCATCCACTCCTCCCTAACCTCTGGCACTGTTCCCACAGCCTTCAAATCTGCTGCCATCACCCCCATCATCAAGAAACCAGGTCTTGACTTCACCAACTTCAGTAATCTTCGTCCGATCTCCAATCTGCCCTTCATCTCCAAGATCCTTGAAAAAACTGTTGCTAGTCAACTTCACTCTCACCTGTCCAACAACAACATTTATGAAGAGTTTCAATCTGGATTTCGCCCCCACCATAGCACCGAAACAGCCCTAGTAAAAATCACTTAATCTGGTTAAAAATTCTATATTTTTTACGTTGGTTACCGGCTCCATTAATATTCCATGTGACAAACCTTAAAGTGCCCATACTTGTGATTGTGAGAATATAGATAAACCACACCCATCATCACAAATATAAAAAATAACAAAACACCTAGGTATAAACATAATCTTTGCTAACTAATAGCCTAGCGTTAGCCGCTAACAGGTAGCAACATCACAACGCAATCAAACTAACGTTACTTACCCTCATAGTTGTGCAGGAAAGTTTAGATATACAATTTAAATCCCTTGTTAGTTTGCTTGTCGGAGCAGGGGACCAGGCACCAATGATACGATGAACATTGCTGATACTTATCTTGGGCAGCTCTTGTAAACATTCAAGACAACGCCATTTTCACTGACAACAGGGATTAGACCGGAAGCTGGAATGCATATTTCCTGTCAATGCGGAAGTGATTCACAATGCTTGTGCACAGAGCCTATTCACTCTGTCGCAGCCTGGCTTCCTGCTTTGGAGGTATGAACTAGCTACTTCGCTGTTAGCTCAGTGTTTCTTAGCAAAATAGGTCAAGAACCACAGGACAGATTTTGATCAAACTTACAGAACGTAATCACTAGATCGATATTTACAACTGATTAGCTTTGAGATGTTTGAGATCAAATTCGATGTTTTATAGACGTAAATGTGTCGCGGTTAGTTTCGTTGATTTTTCCTTGTACGTTAGAACAAATAGCTCATAAACCACACAGCAGATTTTTTTTTCAAACTTACAGAAGGTAATCACTAGATGTACATTCATAAACTGTTAGCTGTTGGAGTTATTTGAGATAAAATTCAATGTTTTATAGACGTAAATGTGTCGCGGTTAGCTTAGTTGTTTTTCCTTGTACTTTTTCAAAGCGAAAAATTTTAAATCAAGCAGATTTGACCATTACATGAATTTATTAAGGAAAGGTTAAGCTAAGACACATGTTTGCTATTATTTTCAGCAGACAAATAATTGTTTTTACCGTGTTAATCTTGTGAAAAGTCCTTCCGTGCATGCTTCTGTGGTTGTCATTTTCAGCAGGGCAAATGATGCGCTGACGCGTCGTGGTGATGCATAATAGATGCGACTTATATAAAGGTGCGACCTGTTTATGGATTTTTTCCAATTTATCAACAATAATTGGACAAAGCGACTTATATAAAGGTGCGACCTATAGTCCAGAAAATACTGTACTAGTCTTTGATTTATGATTTTTTAAGACATTATTCATCATTCGCCAAGTCGACTTGGTGTCACCATTACTTTTATTTAATAAGTCACTTTAGTATTCTTTTTTATGTTTTCTTATAATACTTACTAATTTATATTTGTATTTCTTGTACGTTCCTTCAGATTCCTATGTTCTTAAATTTCAGAAAGCACAAGTATAAGTAGTTCTTTTTTTGCAAGCATTTCTCAAACCACTAGTCATCCAAGGTTGGTCATCACTATTTTTTTCAGTGTAATTGTTATAGCATACAACTGATTTCATACAGAGCTCCAATAATAATCATAAACTCAACATAAGAAGTATTCACATCATTAACAAAAACCTTTTCCCAATTTTGTTTTAATAAGTCATCAATCAATCTATCTATCATTTTTTATGTATTTATTAATGTCTTCTTTTTATTTGATATATTTTTGATGATTTGATTATATTTATAGAGTGCAAATATTGGCAATTGATCACTCAGATCTGTGACAAGAATACAACCCATCACATCCCCAACTGTCACATTAGTGAAAATATTATCAAGTATTGTAGCACTATGGGTAGTAATTCTTGTAGGCTTGGATATCAAAGGATATAAATGTAAACTGTACATTGAATTTATGAATGTGCTGATGTTATTAGCATCCATTGTATTACCTAAATCAATATTGAAATCCCCACAAAAAATACTTTTTTGTTGAAGAACTTTACTAACAGCTCCATGATTTTGTCAGTAAATGTATCCATCTTTGAGCTTGGCGATATTATATATGCACAACTAACTATTATGTTTTTATCATTTTTACTAATTATTTCAATTGTTACCATTTCCAACATGTTATCAACAATAATTGACATTTCACTGATCAATTTACATTTTATTTCATTCTTAACAAATAGAGTTGCTCCACCACCCCTTCCGGATAGTCTATTTGCATTATATAGATTATATCCATCAATGTTAATATTTGCATTAATGTCATTCAGCCATGTTTCAGATATTGCTATTATATCAAATATTTTGTTAAATTGTTTTAAGTACAGTAATCGAGTATTTTAGATAAATTTGCACTTATACTTCTGCTGTTTATATGAATAATAGAAAGATCATCATTAGTTATAGTAATATCATTAAATTATTTGTCACTGTAATATCGACAATCCTTTATATCAGAAAAAAATTCTCTATCAATGACATCCCCAATATTATATATCTTAGAGTCTGAGTCATCATATTGTCATATTAAATGGGATTTTCTATCAAATTTGACATGTTAGCAAGTTGAAGATACAATTTATATGATATTATTGGGAATATGATTTACAATGTGATCATCTAAGTCTTTCCAGATCCTTCAAGTCTTATTAATCTAGGCTGAGACCATCACATATTTTGACCCGAATATTTCCATTTCTTGTCCATGTGGAAGTTATTTTATTCTGTTTTTTTAGCAACCTAGCCTCACGAGCAATGTTACCATTTTTCTTTCCCAAGTGTTCATTTATGTACACCTTCATTCCCTACAGCTTTCTAGCCTGTATTATTACACTATTTCTTGCCTTCCTATGTATGAACTTCAAGATTATAGTTGTTGGTTTGGATTGATCTGCTACCCTTGACAAGGTGTGACAGAACGAAATATCATTATAATCCACATCAATGTCCTTATCTTGTAAGAAAGACACAATTTGTTACTCCAATGTCCGTTGTTCATCCTGTTGGTAATCTCCACTTGGGTCTTCTCCTGCAGCTGCTTTTGCAAGCAATCTGTGCTTGACTTCAAGTCCAGACAGTACTAGATTATTTAATCTTGTGTCCTGTTCCAGATCATCAATTTTATTTTCAAGCTCAACTATTTTGATGTCTTTTTTACTTATTAGGATTTTAATTTCTTTACCTCATCCACCAATCCCACCAGAATTTCATATTGGGTTGCTAATTTTGTCAGTTCGACACTCATGAAGTTCAAAGATCTCTTGATGTCCTCCATGTCATCCGAAGTTTCTAATAATGGTTCTTGCTTCTTTGGGCCTCGTCTATTCGACATTGTTCATTCGATTTTATGTTCAATTGTTAGTAGGATATTTTTACTACAAGTTTGTGTAAATCCAGATAACATTGGCCCTCATGCACGAAAATGTTCGTATTTTTATCCTAAATTTCTCCTACTTTTGCTCGTACGAAGCGTTCGTACGAACATGCCACGTCAGATCCAACAAAGTCTTCTATCCACAGGAAAAGCGTGTAAACGGGCTGCTTAAAGTTGATGGATCCCACCTGTTCTACTCACCTGCGCGTGCTCGCGGGAAGGTAATTTACATAATTCCCACCCCTCAAAACACCATATAAGGCCACGTTTCCTGCCTTCTGACAGCAGGAAGTGTCCATTCATTCAAACTCAAGAAGTAAAAGGAGGAACTTCACGCGTTCGGAGATCTGCTCTCAGTCGCGCTGTGGCTACCCCCCCCACCCCCCGCAAGTGTCGGATGGTCAAATATCTTTAATTTTAGTGTACTGTGTTACATTATAGTTTCACTTATTCAGAAGAGCGCACCGCTACCCCCCACCCCCCGCAAGTGTCGGATGTGTTTTTGAACAGAAGCATTTTAAAATGTCTCGAAACTACAGTTAACTTCATATTAATATTGTAGTGCATATGCTGTGTGTCCCGTGGGTCGTACAGTATCAGAAATCAAGAATAAATGGTTTGATCTGAAAATGGCTTCAAACAAACGTCTCGCCGCAGCACGGACGGGAGGAGATCAGTCTGCGAGATGGATGGACAATACTGTAAATGCCATGTTGCGCAGACGCGTGCCAACATGTTTTGCAGCACAAATGATGCGCGCACCTCCTGGTCATCGCGCAACCACGTTCTGCAGGTTATATTTCGAATCAGATATAATAATCAATTGCTCCGATGTTTGGCACAAGATCAGTCTTATCATACTTGTTCTGCGGCGGTGTATGGGGATTTTATGTACCTGGGTGTTAATATGAGGAGCGGCTTTGATGACCAAGGGGAGCGCACGACTCACTGAAGCCTGCGCGACACACCAAACAAATTAAACTTAAAATTATAATTCTAATTCAAACAGAATAACCTATTGTCAAGAATAATTATGGTGCGTGATTTTTTTAAACCCAAAATATTTTCTAAATAACGAAATATGAAGTTATTCGTGGAGAAGATCCGTCTGGATGACAGCAGACTGACGTTCCTAAATTATACGACAGGTCCGGACCACTCGTTAATTTTGTTCGTATCTGAAGAAAATCTTCAGATACGAAGCGGGCGCTGTACCGGTCTGTCGTGGTGAAGAGAGAGCTGAGTCAAAAGGCAAAGCTCTCAATTTACCGATCGATCTACGTTCCCACCCTCATCTATGGTCATGAGCTTTGGGTTATGACCGAAAGAACAAGATCTCGGATACAAGCGGCTGAAATGAGTTTTCTCCGCAGGGTGGCTGGACTCTCCCTTAGAGATAGGGTGAGAAGCTCAGTCATCCGGGAGGGACTCGGAGTAGAGCCGCTGCTTCTCCACATCGAGAGGAGCCAGTTGAGGTGGCTCGGGCATCTGGTTAGGATGCCTCCTGGACGCCTCCCTGGTGAGGTGTTCCGGGCATGTCCCACCGGGAGGAGACCCAGAGGAAGACCCAGGATACGCTGGAGGGACTATGTTTCTCGGCTGGCCTGGGAACGCCTTGGGATTCCCCCAGAGGAGCTGCTCCAAGTGGCTGGGGAGAGGGAAGTCTGGGCCTCCCTACTTAGGCTGCTACCCCCGCGACCCGACCCCGGATAAGCGGAAGAAAATGGATGGATGGATGGATGGATCTGAAGAAAATCGTAGGATACGAAAACATTGTTGGATGCCGCAAATGATCCTAAAACACTCGTACGCACAGTTTAAGAACAAATCTGTGCGTACGAACGGTTCGTGCATGAGGGCCAATGTTCACAAACCTTTAAATTCTTTTGTAGCAACGGTGCAACAATCAAACAGGCCTGGAATTGATGCTGTAGGACCGAGTGGAACTGTCCCAACAGTCTTTAGGAACACCACAGCACCTCAGCCACGACTAATTAGCCAGCGGCTAACTACTGGAGCGCAACGGCTCTCAGCGGAAAATGATGACTCCTGTTCAAACAGTAGCACACGTTGATCATCTACTCCTCGAACAATCCAATCAGACAGTGTCCCACGCAGTCCTCCAAGGCCGAATCCACGTCCACCCGAACAAGCCCGATCGACTACGTCCAGCGTCGACACCACAGGCCCGCCCGGAGAAGCGGCAACCCCCACAGGAAATTCACGTACCCGAAACAAGCTGTTAAAATGGCGTGACCACGCCGTCCATCCACCACACCCCTAAGCATGTAGTGGCCTCCAACGGAATCCCAGTTCCCCACAAGGATGGCCCACCGCAGCTCAGTCATCCACCATAGCAGTCCAGGTAATCCACCACAGCAGAAGATTTAAGATTAGAGTTACTTAGATCGGTTTTGATGTCCGAATTGAATAATATAAGCAGCAGCTGGATGCTCATACAAAGCTCACGCAGAGCTGTCAACACCCGCCGCCATGACATTTGTAATAAAGCTTTACTAAACAAAGAGTGAGATCGATAGGCGGATAGGTGCAGCGTCCGCAGTGAAGCGGGCGCTGTACCGGTCTGTCGTGGTGAAGAGAGAGCTGAGTCAAAAGGCAAAGCTCTCAATTTACCGATCGATCTACGTTCCCACCCTCATCTATGGTCATGAGCTTTGGGTTATGACCGAAAGAACAAGATCTCGGATACAAGCGGCTGAAATGAGTTTTCTCCGCAGGGTGGCTGGACTCTCCCTTAGAGATAGGGTGAGAAGCTCAGTCATCCGGGAGGGACTCGGAGTAGAGCCGCTGCTTCTCCACATCGAGAGGAGCCAGTTGAGGTGGCTCGGGCATCTGGTTAGGATGCCTCCTGGACGCCTCCCTGGTGAGGTGTTCCGGGCATGTCCCACCGGGAGGAGACCCAGAGGAAGACCCAGGATACGCTGGAGGGACTATGTTTCTCGGCTGGCCTGGGAACGCCTTGGGATTCCCCCAGAGGAGCTGCTCCAAGTGGCTGGGGAGAGGGAAGTCTGGGCCTCCCTACTTAGGCTGCTACCCCCGCGACCCGACCCCGGATAAGCGGAAGAAAATGGATGGATGGATGGATGGATAACATCTTCAAAGATACCCAATAAGCAAACAGATGGAGAGAGTGGGATATTAAATTTCAAACATTTAGACAAGTTTTCACATACCTGTACCCAGAACCTCTGAACGGGTGGACAGAACCAGAGTGCGTGAATATAATCATCAGGTATATTACTTATGCACTGTGAGCACTTGTTAGATGGTGTAAAGCCCATCTTAAACATTCGCTGACCTGTATAATGTACTCTATAGAGAACCTTATATTGTATTAATTGTAAATTGGAGATTCTAGTCAATTTAAAAGTATTTGAACATACTTGAGACCAAATTTTTTGTTCAAAGTTGATTGATAAATCTGACTCCCATTTTTCAACAGGTAGTGCTATCGAGTCATCGATTCTAGACAATTTTTTGTATATTTTAGATAATAATTTGGGTGGTTGAAAATTAATAAACTCTAACACACATGTTGGTGTTTCCAACAATGTTTTATTAAGCTTAAATTTCTTTTTTACAATTGACTTAATTTGTTGGTATTGTAGGAAATATTTATTATCAATGTCATATTGTATTATTAATTTATTAAATGGAATAAAGTCTATACCCTCAAATATGTGTTCCAGACATTCAATACCTTTCATTCTCCAACCTGGGAAATTTAACATATTATTTTCTTGTTGAATGTCAGGATTGTTCCAGAGAGGTGTATGTCTACATGGGAGTAGTGAAGACTTTGTCATTTTCAGATACTCCCACCATGCTGTCAGAGATGAGCTAATATTGATGCTCTTAAAGCAGACATGTCTTTTTAAATCTGTACTGATAAATGGTAGATCTGAAATCCTAATATTATTACATAAAGTTTGTTCTATATCTATCCAAGTTTCATCTAGTGCATTCGGTTTTAACCACTTTGATATATATTGTAACCTGTTGGCTAAATAGTAGTAATAAAAGTTTGGAAGTTCTAATCCTCCGGTATCTTTAGATTTCTGTAATGTTTTTAAACTAATACGTGGAGTTTTATTTTTCCAAAGGAATTTAGATATAGAAGAGTCCAGGGACTTAAACCATTCAGTTGAAGGTTTATTTGGAATCATTGAGAATAAATAATTTATTCTCGGCAGCACCATCATTTTTACTGAGGCAACTCTTCCCATAAGTGATATGGGTAGAGATCTCCATCTAGTAAGATCGTCTTCAATTTTCTTTAATAGTGGGATATGATTTAATTTTATTAAATCCTCCAATTTAGGAGAGATATTAACACCTAAATATTTAATGTTACCTGATTGTAGTCTTTCATTAAGAGAATTATTAAACACGCAATTTATTGGAAGAACTGTAGATTTTGTCCAGTTTATAGAATAATCAGAAACTTTTGAAAATGAGTTTATTAATTTGATAACATTAGATATTGAGTTTCCTGAGTTCTCAAGAAAAAGCAAAACATCGTCAGCATAAAGACTAATTTTATGTTCTATGTTTCTACCCTTTATGCCTTTAATATCAGCACTTTGCCTTATTGCTGCTGCTAAAGGTTCAATAAAAATAGCAAATAATGCTGGTGAAAGTGGGCAACCTTGCCTGGTGCCCCTCTGTAAACAGAAGCTTGAAGATAATTGATTATTTGTCCTGACGCACGCTGTTGGTGAACTATATAATATTTTTAACCAGTTAATAAAGTAATTCCCAAATCCAAATTTATTTAAGGTAGCAAATAAGAAATTCCAGTTTACTCTATCGAATGCTTTTTCAGCATCTAAAGAAAAAATAGCTGTTTCAATATTTTTAGAATATGAATACTCTATTACATTATATAATCTGCGTGTATTTGTGTTTGAGAGTCTTCCTTTTATGAATCCGGTTTGGTGTGGATGTATAATAACAGGAGTTATCTTCTCTAGTCTTTTAGATAAGACTTTACAAATTATTTTAACATCAACATTAATAAGAGAGATTGGACGATAACTGGTAGGTAATACTGGGTCTTTGCCTGGTTTTAATAGGAGACTAACGTTGGCTGAATTCATATGTGTTGGTAACCTGCCATTTTCCTCTGATTCAAGTAGCATTCTGTAAAATATTGGTTCCAGTATGTCCCAGAATTTTTTACAGAATTCTATTGGATATCCATCAGGACCTGGAGATTTCTTATTAGGCATGCTTTTAATTGCTTCATGGAGCTCGTCTAATGTTAATAGTGAGTCTAGTTTTCATGATTGACTAATATTTAGTTTTGGAAGTGATATTCTCTCTAAGAATTTATTAATATCCTCATTAGATGGATTTATTTGTGGAGTGTATAGAGTTTTATAGAAATCTTTAAAAACACTATTTACTTTTCCCTCATCATGAATTATATTTCCATTTTTATCTTTAATACCATATATAGATGTTTTTTCTTTGTTTAATTTGAGTTGATTAGCTAAAAAGTTTCCTGATTTATTACTGTATTCAAAATTGTCTAATCTAAGTCTTTGTATCAAGAATTTATTTTTCTTGTCAATAAATTCATTTAGTTCTAATTTTAACTTGCGTAGCTTTTGCAGTGTTTCTTCTCCTTGTAAACCTTCTAATAATTTGATTGATTTCTCTAATTCCTCAATACGTTTATTTTCTTTTTTCTTTTTATTTGATGAATAGGATATTATTTTGCCTCTCAAAACTGTTTTCCCAGCCTCCCAAAGTGTACATGCTGATGTTCCTGGCAAGTCATTAAACTCTAAATATGATGCCCATTCTTTTTTAAAATATTGCAAAAATTCTTCTTCTTGAAGCAGTGATGTATTTAATCGCCAATTTATATTTTTTGTTGTTTCTTTTTTATTGTCTAAATTTACAGTAACTGGTGCATGATCACTGACAGCAATAGGATGTATCTTAGTGTCTGAAATGTTGGTCAGCAATGAATTGCTTATTATGAAATAATCAAGACGAGAATATGAGTGATGCACATGTGAAAAGAAAGAATATTCTTTACTATCAGGGTGAAAAGTATGCCATGCATCGCAGAGTCCATAATCATTCATATACTGTTTAAATATATTTATAGATTGCCAACTGCGTTGAGTTCCCACTGCATTCAGTCTGTCTTTTTTATCATCTAAACCAAAGTTGAGATCACCTCCCATTACCAGTGAGGAATCCATGTATTTGATAGAGTAGAAAAAAAGTCATGAAAAAAATTAACGTTGTCTACATTCGGCCCATATATGCTAACAATGCAATAATTTTGGTTGAATATTGATAGCTTTAACATTAAATATCTACCGTGCGGGTCTATAACCTGATCTAATACTGTAAAGTTAACATTTTTATGTATTAAAATTGCTACCCCTCTTTGTCTTGAATTATAGCAGGCTGAGAATACATTAGGAAACTCGCAAGTTTTCAGCTCATCCACAGTTGAGTCTAATTTATGAATTTCTTGGAGTAATACAACATCTGCCTTTAATCTATTAATCTGGTTAAAAATTCTATATTTTTTACGTTGGTTACCGGCTCCATTAATATTCCATGTGACAAACCTTAAAGTGCCCATACTTGTGATTGTGAGAATATAGATAAACCACACCCATCATCACAAATATAAAAAATAACAAAACACCTAGGTATAAACATAATCTTTGCTAACTAATAGCCTAGCGTTAGCCGCTAACAGGTAGCAACATCACAACGCAATCAAACTAACGTTACTTACCCTCATAGTTGTGCAGGAAAGTTTAGATATACAATTTAAATCCCTTGTTAGTTTGCTTGTCGGAGCAGGGGACCAGGCACCAATGATACGATGAACATTGCTGATACTTATCTTGGGCAGCTCTTGTAAACATTCA
>JBBPBX010001217.1:0-14112 GCA_038048925.1 Garcialebias charrua | reverse complement strand
AGAATGAACTTTCTGGTCTTGAACCACTTTGGACATGTCTGCCTGCCTGGGAGGAGTCGACGAGGGACAAGCCCCCAGAAACCATCTTGGCTACAGCAAACTGGTTGGTCCACTTAAGTTGTTTACTTGGTGGGGTAGCTTCAGTTTGCTTTGGACTGCTCTGACTGACGAAGCCCTCTGGAGTGAGGGTGAAACGTTTCTACTAAAAAGAAATTGTCCAGATGAACTGATTGAGAATGAGCGGATTTGATACCTGGACTATTGAGAATGAACTTTCTGGTCTTGAACCACTTTGGACATGTCTGCCTGCCTGGGAGGAGTCGACGAGGGACAAGCCCCCAGAAACCATCTTGGCTACAGCAAACTGGTTGGTCCACTTAAGTTGTTTACTTGGTGGGGTAGCTTCAGTTTGCTTTGGACTGCTCTGACTGACGAAGCCCTCTGGAGTGAGGGTGAAACGTTTCTACTAAAAAGAAATTGTCCAGATGAACTGATTGAGAATGAGCGGTATCCATCTTTGAGCTTGGCGATCTATATGCACAACTAACTACTGTATTATGTTTTTATCATTTTTACTAATTATTTCAATTGTTACCATTTCCAACATGTTATCAACAATAATTGACATTTCACTGATCAATTTACATTCTATTTCATTCTTAACAAATAGAGCTACTCCACCACCCCTTCCGGATAGTCTATTTGCATTATATAGATTATATCCATCAATGTTAATATTTGCATTAATGTCATTCAGCCATGTTTCAGATATTGCTATTATATCAAATATTTTGTTAAATTGTTTTAAGTAATCGAGAATTTTAAATATATTTGCATTTATACTTCTGCTGTTTATATGAATAATAGAAAGATCATCATTATCCATCCATCCATTTTCTTCCGCTTACCCGGGGTCGGGTCACGGGGGTAGCAGCCTAAGTAAGGAGGCCCAGACTTCCCTCTCCCCAGCCACTTGGAGCAGCTCCTCTGGGGGAATCCCAAGGCGTTCCCAGGCCAGCCGAGAAACATAGTCCCTCCAGCGTGTCCTGGGTCTTCCTCTGGGTCTCCTCCCGGTGGGACATGCCCGGAACACCTCACCAGGGAGGCGTCCAGGAGGCATCCTAACCAGATGCCCGAGCCACCTCAACTGGCTCCTCTCGATGTGGAGAAGCAGCGGCTCTACTCCGAGTCCCTCCCGGATGACTGAGCTTCTCACCCTATCTCTAAGGGAGAGTCCAGACACCCTGCGGAGAAAACTCATTTCAGCCGCTTGTATCCGAGATCTCGTTCTTTCGGTCACAACCCAAAGCTCATGACCATAGATGAGGGTGGGAACGTAGATCGATCGGTAAATTGAGAGCTTTGCCTTTCGACTCAGCTCTCTCTTCACCACGACAGACCGGTACAGCGCCCGCTTCACTGCGGACGCTGCACCTATCCGCCTATCGATCTCACGCTCCAGTTTTCCCTCATTCGTGAACAAGACCCCGAGATACTTAAACTCCTCCACTTGGGGCAGGACCTCCTCCCCGACCCGGAGAGGGCATGCTACCCTTTTCCGGCTCAAGACCATGGCCTCGGATTTGGAGGAACTGATCCTCATCCCGGCCGTATCACACTCGGCTGCAAACCGCTCCAGCGAAAGCTGTAGATCACGATCTGATGAAGCCAATAGGACCACATCATCTGCAAAAAACAGAGAAGCGATTCTAAGGCCACCAAAACGGATCCTCTCAACACCTTGGCTGCGCCTAGAAATTCTGTCCATAAAAGTTATGAACAGAATCGGTGACAAAGGGCAACCTTGGCGGAGTCCAACTCTCACTGGAAACGAGCCTGACTTACTGCCGGCAATGCGGACCAAGCTCTGACACCGGTCGTACAGGGACCTAACAGCCCATATCAATGGGCCTGGTACCCCATACTCCCGGAGTACCCCCCACAGAACCCCCCGAGGGACGCGGTCGAATGCCTTTTCCAAGTCCACAAAGCACATGTAAACTGGTTGGGCAAACTCCCACGCGCCCTCCAGGACCCTGCTGAGGGTGTAGAGCTGGTCCAGTGTTCCACGACCAGCACGAAAACCACACTGCTCCTCCTGAATCCGAGGTTCGACTATCCGACGGACCCTCCTCTCCAGAACCCCTGAATAGACCTTACCAGGGAGGCTTAAGAGTGTGATCCCTCTATAGTTGGAACACACCCTACGGTCCCCCTTTTTGAATAGGGGAACCACCACCCCAGTCTGCCAATCCAAGGGAACTGCCCCCGATGTCCACGCGATATTGCAGAGTCGCGTAAGCCAACACAACCCCACAACATCCAGAGCCCTAAGGAACTCAGGACGAATCTCATCCACCCCCGGAGCCTTGCCACCGCGGAGCTTTTTAACCACCTCGGCGACCTCAGCACCAGAGATTGGAGAGCCCGACCCAAAGTCCCCAGGCTCCGCTTCCTCAGTGGAAGACGTGCCAGTAGGATTGAGGAGGTCTTCGAAGTACTTGCCCACCGACTCACAACATCCCAAGTTGAGGTCAACAGCACGCTATCCCCACAATAAATGGTGTTGGTCGCGTACCGCTTTCCCCCCCGAGACGCCGGATGGTGGACCAGAATCGCCTCGAAGCAGTGCGGAAGTCATTCTCCATGGCCTTAGTTATAGTAATATCATTAAATTATTCATCACTGTAATATCGACAATCCTTTATATCAGAAGAAAAATCTCTATCAGTGACATCCCCAATATTATATATCTTAGAGTCTGAGTCATCATATTGTCATATTAAATGGGATTTTCCATCAAATTTGACATGTTAGCAAGTTGAAGATACAATTTATATGATATTATTGGGAATATGATTTACAATGTGATCATCTAAGTCTTTCCAGATCCTTCAAGTCTTATTAATCTAGGCTGAGACCCATCACATATTTTGACCCAAATATTTCCATTTCCTGTCCATGTGGAAGTTATTTTATTCTGTTTTTTAACAACCTAGCCTCACGAGCAATGTTACCATTTTTCTTTGTTAAGTGTTCATTTATGTATACCTTCATTCCCTACAGCTTTCTAGCCTGTATTATTACACTATTTCTTGCCTTCCTATGTATGAACTTCAAGATTATAGTTGTTGGTTTGGATTTATCTTTTACCCTGGACAAGGTGTGACAGAACGAAATATCATTATAATCCACATCAATGTCCTTATCTTGTAAGAAAGATACAACTTATTCCTCCAACGTCCGTTGCTCATCCTGTTGGTAATCTCCACTTAGGTCTTCTCCTGCAACTGCTTTTGCAAACGATCTGTGCTTGACTTTAAGTCCAGACAGTACTAGATTATTTAATCTTGCGTCCTGCTCCAGATCATCAATTGTATTTTCAAGCTCAACTAATTTGTTGTCTTTGTTACTTATTAGGATTTTAATTTCTTTACCTCATCCACTAATCCCACCAGAGTTTCATATTGAGTTGCTAATTTTGTCAGTTCGGCATTCATGAAGTTCAAAGATCTCTTGATTTCCTCCATGTCATCCGAAGTTTCTAATAATGGTTCTTGCTTCTTTGGGCCTCGTCTATTCGACATTGTTCATTCGATTTTATGTTCAATTGTTAGTAGGATATTTCTACTACAAGTTTGTGTAAATCCAGATAACAATGTTCACAAACTTTTAAATTATTTTGTAGCAACGGCGCAGCAATCAAACAGGCCTGGAATCGATGCTGTAGGACCAAGTAGAACTGTCCCAACAGTCTTTAGGAACACCACGGCACCTCAGCCATGACTAATTAGCCAGCGGCTAACTACTGGAGCACAGGGGCTCTCAGCAAAAAACGACGACTTCTGTTCAAACAGCAGCACACGTTGATCATCCACTCCTCGAACAATCCAATCAGACAGTGTCCCACGCAGTCCTCCAAGGCCGAATCCACGTCCACACGAACAAGCCCAATCGATTGCGTCCCACGTCGACCACCACAGGCCCGCCCGGAGAAGCGGAGGCCCCCACAGGAAATTCACGTACCCGAAACAAACTGCTCAAATGGCGTGACCACGCCGTCCATCTACCACACCCCTGAGCATGCAGCGGCCTCCACCGGAATCCCAGTTCCCAGCAAGGATGGCCCACCGCAGCCCAGTCATCCACCACAGCAGTCCAGGTAATCCACCATAGCAGAAGATTTAAGAATAGAGTTACTTAGATCGGTTTTGATGTCCGAATTGAATAATATAAGCAGCAGCTGGATGCTCATACAGAGCTCACGCAGAGCCGTCAACACCCGCCGCCATGACATTTGTAATAAAGCTTTACTAAACAAAGATGACAAATGACAATTGATCCTCCTACACTCCTAACTAGACCATATTTACATCAACAAAGCCAAAGAAGCCTACATCCTGTCAAATTCAAAATAGATAGTATAGTTTAGTATATTTCTGTAGACTAGAAGTTCTGAATTCAGCTCGTCTGCTTCTTCACATTTGTTGATTTGGGGAATTAAGTGAAAACTGCACTTTACCGAACCAGCTGCCCGATTGGAACATCTTATAACCAGCAGAAACAACCATGGATAAAACTTATTAAGCCGTCCACAGCTAACATGGGATCCGCCCCGTATGGCTTTTATTTTGATAGTACACTTCCTTTTTCTGGCAAGGAATTTGCATATTAACTAAATATTTAGCTCTGCAGGTTAAACATTCAGGTAGCAAGTTAAATATTTAGCTAACATCTTAAATATTTAACTAGCAAGTTAAATATTTAGGTCCGGGGTAAATATTTAGTTAGCAAATTAAATAAATATTTTGGAAATTAAATGTTTAGTTTGTAAAATATAATTTAGGTCTGAGCTAAATATTTTTTTTTGCCAATTAAATATTTAATTTACTAACTAAATAGTTAGGTAAAAAATAAATATTAAATTTACACCTAAATACGGTAGTTAGTTTGTAAACTAAATATTTAATTTGTAAATTAAATATTAAAGGTGCTATGTGTAACTTTCTGTAGAGTGCAGAACTTAGAAAATTTTTCAACAGGCAAAGCATTCTGATCCCTCTCTGCTGAGATTAAAATTCAAGCTCTGTTTTTATTGGCTGATTCAAATTCAAGCTCTGTTTTTAATTGGCTGGTTACAAACTGTTTTTATTGGCTGTCATTGTCCTGGTCACTCTGTGTTTTTAGTGTTTTTATAAATGCTGATAGAGAAGCAAGGGGACTATAGTTTTTTTCAGAGATTACTTTGTCTAACATCAGTTTGTCAGTAGATAGTGACAGAGTGAAGAAATATGTTAAAATTATATTGTTTGAAAAGTTACAGACTACATTACAATCTTACATACCCCAGCTTTAAGTTGGGAACTATGACATTTATGGTAAATGGAGCTTACTTAACATTCCACCACTGAGATGACCTGTTAAATTCCCACACTGTAGGTCTTCTGTGAGTAGAATAAATTAGCTGTGTTAGCTGGAGAGTCATCTGAAACACACACACACACACAGCATGTATTACTAAACAGTACTGTTAAGGGATGCGAGTTGTTCACAGCGCTTCTGGCGTCCCAGGGATGGAAAATAAGCAGGATGCTCGGTTCTTTCTTTAGGCAGAACACGCCATATTTATTCACACGAAGACCACGTCGTACACACTAACAACAGAAGGAAAAGGTGGGGAAAGTCCCTCACGGAGGAAACCGGAAATAGATTTCCTGCTCTTCACAATAAGAGCACAAGAGCGTATATTAACATAGCTCAACACCCCCACTCGCTCTTATGTCCCTGACTCATAAAAATACAAACACAAATCAATCTTTTCACCTTAATATATGTACAACAAAGAAAAATAAACAAGACCTTCTGTCTTCACATGCCAAACAAGTTCGGTTTGAACATCTTCAACTTGAATTTAGTTGCAGGCTTTGTAAATACGTCAGCACCCATTTTTTCAGTTTGACAATATTCCAAAGATATTTCTCCTTTGTTGACTATTTCCCTGTTTGCATCTCTGCCTTTTGACTGGATTTTTAGCGAGTGCTATGGCAGCTTGGTTATCTTCAAAAACCTTTGTTTTACCATATTGGTAGTTGTCCATGTTTTTCAGCAGCTGTTCTAAATAAACACACTCTTGCATAGCTGCTGCTAAGGACATGTACTCTGCTTCGCATGTCGATAATGCAACAGTTTGTTGTTTTCTCGTCTTCCAGGAGATTATTGAACTGTTTTCACTTAAGCTGCAGCAATATCCTGTTGTGCTGCGCCTGTCTGATGAATCTGATGCCCAATCTGCATCACAATACACTTTTAATCCTAATTTTTCTGTCTTGCTTTGCCTAAAACATAGTTTTTGTTCCAAAGTACCTTTAAGGTATCTGAACACATGTTTTACAGCTGTCCAATGTTCTTCAGTTGGTTCAGAAAAATGTTGAGACAATTTGCTTGTTATAAAGCTTAAATCAGGTCTGGTGCATGTAGACAGGTAAATCAAACTTCCTACTGCTTCTCTGTACATTCTTGGCTCCTTCATTTTTTCAGCATCCTCTGTGAAATCAAGTTTTGATTCACAAGGTGTCTCTCTAGCCTTGCAGTCTTGCATTTCAAACTTTTCAAGTAATTTTTTCACATATCTCTCCTGTGACATTTTGACTTCTCCATCTGTTTGCTCAAAATCTATTCCTAAGAAATATTTCAGCTTTCCTAGGTCTTTCATTTTAAATCTTCTAGTAAGCATGTCTTTGACCTTGTTCAGCACATTTTCATCACTAGCTGCTATTATTAGGTCATCTACCCATATTATTAAGATTACTTTTTCATTTTGTCTTTCCCAAGTGTATACACAGTTATCAGCTGGATTCTGTTCAAAACCATTTTCTGTCAAATATTCATGTAACATAGCATTCCAATTTCTGCCAGATTGCTTTAGTCCATATAATGATTTTTGTAACATCAGTACCAGTCTGTCATTACCCTTGATCTTTTTCTCATAGCCTTCTGGCTGTTCCATGTAGATCTCTTTGTCTATTGGTGCGTGAAGGTAGGCTGTTTTCACGTCCATTTGATGAAGGATGAGGTTCTCCTGAGCAGCCTTTTGCATAAGAACTCTCACGCTTGTCATTTCAGCTGTGGGTGAGAATGTCTCCTCATAGTCAATTCCTTGTTTTTGACTATATCCTTTTGCAACAAATCTCGCTTTGAATTTATCTGCTCCATCACTGTCTGTTTTGAGTGCGTAGACCCATTTTCCCCCCACTGTCTGTTTACCTGGTGGCAAGTGTGTGACTCTGAATGTCTCATTCTCCTCTATTGATTTCATTTCTTCATCCATAGCTTTCTTCCACAGTTTAGCCTTGGGTGATGTCATGGCTTCCTGGTATGTTGAAGGAATGTCACATACTGCTTTGTAACAAGAGTCTATGCATATTTGCAGTTTGTCCTCTGCATCATCTGTTTCAAAGTCCTCTAAGTATGTCGGTTTCTTCTTTGTTCTTGAAGGATTCCTTCTCACTGTAGTTTTGGTGTTCTCATCTACTTGTGTGCTTTCACTCTTTTCTTGTGAAATGTCCACCTCAGTATGTATTTCAATACCAACATCATTTTCAACACCATTTTTAACATCATTTTCATCATCATTTTCAACATCATTTTTATCGCCATTTTGGATGTTTACGTTAGAGTCATAGTACTCTATCTGAATTTCTGAAGTTTGAGTTTGTTTCTCATGAGCTGTTTTGACTTGGAATTTTACCAATCTGTATTTTGCAACTTTCTCAGTTTCTGGATAATAGACCAGATAAGCTGGGCTGTTTTTATCGTATCCAACAAAAATACCTTGCTCACATCTAGGATCTAATTTTCCTTTGTCCTGCTTGTAAGGAAAACATGTTGACCCAAACTTTTGTAGTTTTGACACATTAGGTGGGTTACCTGTGAGTAGTTCATATGGAGTTTTCTTTGTGCTTCTGCTGTAGCACCTGTTCCTGACGTAGGCGGCAGTCTGTACTGCATAGTTCCATAGTTTTACAGGTAAGTTGCTTTCAATCAACATACATCTACTCATATCAAAAAGAGTTCTCCATCCTCTTTCGGCTGTGCCGTTCTGGTGAGGAGAGTACGGCGCTGAAGTTTCATGTCTAATTTTATTCTTAATTAGCAGTGTCTTAAAATCTCTGCTTGTAAATTCAGTGCCATTATCTGAACGAATGCATCTGATTTCACCATAAGGTGATGAATCTGCAATAAATCTTTCTGTGGCTTGTACCACGTCACTCTTACTCTTAAGAAAATACACAAATATTGTGCCTGAGTAGTCATCTGTGAAAGTTTGTGCATATTTATGCCCTTCTAGACTTGTGTTTTTCATCGGACCATTTAAATCGGTATGTACCATTTCTAAAGGTGACTTTGCTTTTCTGTCAGCTTCCCTGTTTCTGTTCTGTACAAATTTCCCTTGAGTACATACTTCACACAGTTTTTCAGGTTTTGTCACGTTACCTTTGATTTCCATACCTTTTACAACATTTTGAAGCTTTCTTACATCTTCATAGTTACAATGACCTAGTATTTCGTGCCAGGTTTGCATATCATGACATATTTTACATTGATCACTGCTCATTTCAACAGTTGGCAGATAAAAGAGATTTTCACTTTCATAAAAGTCTAACCTGCTGTTATCTTTTGCGATCATGTGACTGTTTCCTTTCTTGAATGTGATGATCGCACCTCCGTTTGTTGCTCTTGCCACTGAAAAGATGTCGTGGGGATAAGAAGGCATGTAGAGTGCATCCCTCAGCTGCGCTCGATGGTGATGTCCTCTGTTGTCCTGTAGATGGATTATGGCTGTTCCTCTTTTCTGCGCCATTCCTGCACATCTGGTTCCGTCGGCTAATTCCACAGTGTGTGAGTTGGGCTGGAAAGTTTCATCAAAATCTTTAAACTTTCTGATGTCATTCACTATGTGGGAAGTTGCGCCGGCGTCCACCATGATGCCTTTTAAGTTGACGTCTGTTTGATCCTTACTTCGTTTAAGCTCTGCTTTGTAAAGCTGATCTTGTCCTCTTTGTGGATCTTCTGAAACTCGCCTGACTCCATCTTGATTCCCCTTCTTCTTGCACAGTGTTTCTTTGTGTGTGTTACTCTTACAGTAGTTGCACCACACTCTCTTTAAACATGTTCTGGCTTTGTGCCCTTTAATTCCACACTTGTAGCATTTTACATCTGCTTCTTCTTCATTTTTCTTGTTAGAAAAATGTCTATTATGTCTTGTGTAGGTTTTCATTACATTGTCAGAAGACTCTCTTGTTTTCATCTGTTCAGTCTCTTCGTAGACTCTCAGTTTTCTCTTAAAGTCTGTAAATGTAATGTTTTCTTCATCTTGACTAATGTGGACAGCAAGCGGTTTGAAGGATTCTGGTAGTCCATTTAATGCCATGGCCACTAACAGTCCATCACTCATGCTTTCACCAGCATTTCTTAAAGCTGTGATGAGGTTTTCAGCTCTTATAATAAACTCTGTGACACTGTAGTGGACCTACCCAGGGTCAAATTAAGGTTTTTGAACTGTCCAGTGATGACCTTTACTGACCTCTCAGTAAAGCAAGACATTTACTACAAAATCATTCATTTAGCTATAATCTGATAAATATAGTCACCAAAAGAGACTATTTCTATCTTTGATTTTAGGCTGATGTGATCAAAAGAATAATTTTATTTGTAAGAGCATCAGTACATTTTAATGTCAGATAAATCAAATACTCTGCTTAATTCAAAATGTTGTACATGGAGGATTTCTCCTCTCCTCTCGAACTTGCATGTGAAGATAAAAGGAACACTTTATCTCATTCATTTTAGCTTGAGCTCAGGACAATCTAGACACCCAAAGACTTTTGTTTTTGTCCTATTTAATAATCAAGCTATTATCATTAATAGGTCCCATATGTGATGCTTAATGACGTTGTTTTAATCAAACCAACAGTATTTTGTTAAAGTGTTAAAGCAAAGGAATCAGTTTTATCATAAAATGCTGACATCTGAAACTAACACTTTATCTTTCTGACAAACTAATCTTTTGACCCCCTTTCAACATGTTGATGTCATCCTCACATCAACTTATGATGCCATTCGGCCAATCAGAAAGAACACATTTTCTGGGTCACGTCTCAGTTAAAACCTTCACATCTTACTTTCTCTAAAGAAGTCTGCTGGAGTAAGCCTCAAACCATGGTCTTCTCCAAAGAACTGATGATCGTCTAGTCACACGCTAAGGACACGTCATTCAGTTAAAGACTTATAACATGCCAAGTTATAAGCCATCTTCAACAGCTGAAAAGCTCTCTTTTATTGACATTCCTTTAAGGAACGTCTTATCTTGAACAACAGCACCAGGAGCTGCCGTTACTTCGGTTCGAGTCAAGGCGCACGTCTGGAGACGCTGAGAATGGTAAACGAACTGACCAAACTGGACCGAGGGAGACTGACCATCTTCACGAGGTAACAAGTCGTCAAATGCTTTGCCAAGGGTACCAACGTGTAGCTTTAATCGGCCGGAGAACTGCCATGTTTCTGGTTAAAACACATCAAGATAACTCCCTGACTTTTAACTTTTCTTCCTCCATAAATTTCTCTTCCTAAATCTTTCCCTCTCTATCTAAGCTGGAAACTATTTTAAGCTGAAATGCCCACAGACTAAATATGTTAACATCCAATGTTTATGTCTGTTGTGTTAAATTTAAGTTTGCTGACGTATTAATTTGAAAGAAAGTGAAATCATGTCAATCAAGTGTAATGGTGTTAATTTAGTTGATTTATTTTAAATAAATGATAGTGTCTCTTTGACATATCAAACTAAGTTAACGTCTTTGTCACTTAATGGCTTTGTGTATTTATCCATCATAAAGATCACAGAAATATTGGGTAAACTGAAAAAGAACAGAATCCGTGAACATTTACTATTCAATCTGAATAAGTAGATTAATTAAGGATAAAGAGGTCAGTATTTAATATTGACCTCCTCATTAATTCTTACATCTGGTGGCCCGTAAACGGTTCTGAAAGTTTATTGATATCTGTGGTCTCAGTCATGAACTGTAACGTCATGTTTGCATAAGAGGATCCAAGTTTTAAACTCTTGAGGATAATGATTTTGGCTGGAAGTGTTCAAAGCAGGCAGATTCTGCATGTTTTTATCATTTGAAGCTGAGAGATTGTTATTGTTCAACTCCTTGACACGCTGTGGGAGCTTTTAGGTGAAGTTCTGTCAGCCCGTGGTCTGTGGGGGTGTTCTGGTTCCGTTCGGCCCAGTACGCGCACAGACTCCGGCACAGAGCTTTGTTTGACCGCCGAGTCAAAAGCCTGAAAGCTAATTTAACATCTACAAGATTGCTGTTGTGGTATTTTACATTTTAGAGCTGGTCAAAGAAGCATATAACTGTTAGAACGGTGTCGGATTGTGGTTCTGAAACCCGAGTTCTGCTCCCTTAAAGTGGACGGAACCGACCTTGAACGCGGCTCCGAGAGAGTCCGTGTTTGTTCAACAGCTGCAGTGCTGTGTTACTGAGCGTAACTAAGTTGGCCTGTCTAGGTGTGTTCGCCGCATGTTTCAGAATTTTGGAAAGTTATTTTGTAGCGTTTGAGTTGTTTTAAGAGTCTATAAAGTTGTGGTCTGTTGTGCAAGCTAACGTTAAGCAACGTGTTTTACATGTTTGTTTATGAGCTGTGATTGGATGAAACTAGTACTGGGAGCTGTCAATCACTCTTGTAGCGAACGCTGATTCGCTGTTGTGAGCTGTCAATCACGTCGCACGCCGTTGCGACCAGCCCACTTTGTCGTCATTTCCGGCGCTACATTGGTCGAAGGTGAGAAACTACATTCGCCATTAATGCTTGGAGATTGAACTACATATGCTGTGATTGATTTGTTGACGTCACGTATGTTGTAGCGAGCTCCGCCTCGCTCACGTAAGAAGCTGGTGACGCGCTACGCACGCTGCGTTGGCCCGCCCATTCTTGTCGTCATTTCCTGATGCACATTGAGTGACAATCAGACGCAGTTCACACACACACACGCTGACAGAACAAACTGAGTTTCACTGAGAGTTTAAACATTCTTTAAAGCCATCTGAACTGTCTAACAACATAGATTTGTCTCTGAGAAGTACGCGGTTCGAGCGTTTATCACTGATACACTAGAAACTAACTCTGACAGGGTTGTTTTTAGTTTAAATACTGATTAAAAAAAAAAAAAAATCAGTTTCCTCGTGATTAAAATTAAGACTCGAAGCTGTTGGTTAGAGGACGTTGACAGATGAGTTTTCTTAAAAAACATCATAAAAAGTCAGCATTTTATGGTGAGTTACCAGCTTTTAATTTTGTTCTGTACACAAACAATAGCTCCTGTTTATTTTAAATAAAATATTTAGAATAACAGAGGTACGGACAAACATTTTTGCTTATTTTAAATACAAAGAATTTAAAATAACAAACAAAAGTACAGTTTTCACTCCAGATAACTAAAAAATTTTTTCCTTTCTCTTCCTTTCTCTGACACATCATCTTCCACAGTTGTCCTGTGCACATTTAAACTTTCCTGTTTATTTCAAATAGTGAAAAGTTTAGAATAACGAATACAGAACATCTTTTATTTTGATTTTCACTGAAAATCCAGATAAAAGATGGCAGGCACAGAGGGTGAGACCCCTAACACCACTGATACAGGGCAGCCTGTGCCACCTCAAGGCCACGACCCGACCAAAGCAGATTGGATCGAATGTGCCTTATTTTCACTCACAGGGCCCATCACAAACTACCATGAAGAGACACAGTTGATGGAGGAAGCAGATGTGGACAGTGCATTAAAAACTGTAACAGCTGGAACCACAACGGCTGAAAAGAAAGCAGACAGAGATAAACGTTTGGCTAAATTAAGCCTTCTGTTAAAGGCCAAGCTAGACTTTGAAACTGCTGTACGCCGGGCTGTCTCTACATCATGTTTAACAGCACAAATGGAGGTTGCCGCTTTACAGCAGGAGGTAAAGAGTTTAACACAGTCGAGTATTGGCAGCGCTGAACAAACGCGTAGTCTCTACGAAGAATGCAGAGTGTTAAAAAGGGATTTTGACCAATCACAAGATGATTTGGAAAAATGTGTGGTGGAGAAGGATACGTATTACCATCAATACAAGTCGCTTCAGGCGGATTGTGGGGAGGCACGAGACGCGCTGGAAAAATGCACGGACACCCTGGAATCATTATCACTACGGTACACAAGGCTGCAAGAAGATTATAGAAAATCACAAGAACAGCACATGATGTTACAACGTGAAAATGATGGGTTAAAAGTCCAACTGAATAGTTGTAAAATAGAGCGTGCATCAGCAATGAACAAACTCTTTGAAGAAGAGAGAAAATGTTTGGGTCTCATGAGTAAACACCTTGAGAACTCACCGCCTCCGCTGCCTCCTCCCATACCTGATGACCTACTCCCTCCTCCACCGCCCCCGCCCATGCCAGATGCACTACTCCCTCCAACACCACCGCGCCGTCCCTTAGGGCCTCTAAAACCGACAATCCCACCGGATGCACCGGTGGGTGGATCTGATAATAACCCACAAATACCTCTATCAATGGCTGAACTACGGAATATGGCGAAAAGCATTCAAACCTTCGCCCCTGGCCCAATGGGCTCACACGAAACCAAGATCTATCTCGAGGACCTTGATTTCCAGCTTCAACGTTTCCCAGAAGCTACAGATGATGATAGAATCTGTCTGTTAAGGTTAACATCGGACAGGACGGTGCATGCTTTTATGAAGCGTCAACGAGAAGCAGTGATGAAAGACTACAGTCTTCTCTGTGCTGCGCTGATAAAGGAGTTTTCTCCTTGCACGGGGCCCGATGGCATCATAACAGCAGCTAACGTCAAGCAAGGTAGGAATGAACACCCAAGGTCATATTATGACCGAATATTCCGTGCCTATTTCGGGGACAGATGCGAACCTGAAATGGAGGAGGAGGTAGGGTTTAAGTATATTTTCAGCCAAAACCTCTGCCCTGACATAAGAGAGAAAGTACATGTCAGCGCAAACTATAAACGGAGGTCCATCGAAGACATAAGAG
>JBBPBX010001216.1:57075-82986 GCA_038048925.1 Garcialebias charrua | reverse complement strand
TATATATATATAGCTGTAGGTTTGGGCTCTGAAGCCTCATTCTAGAGATGTTGTAGAAATGGAGGATGGAGAAGCGAGAAAATGTTTTGCGATTAGCTTTAACACATTCTACTGAGCATAAACTGCACCAGTGCTCAGTGCTTCTTGCATAGCAATGTGTGTGTGTGTGTTGTTTAGGCAGCTGTTTGATCTCAGTTTCTTCACTGCTGCAGCTGCAGGGGTGATTTGGATGTAGAGACGAGGAGACTTCTATCTATCCTTAAGAGGCTTGCATTCACTGTCACAGCTGTGTGAGGACAGTTCACACTCAGTCTGCCTCCTGTATGTGTGTGTGTCACTCTAACATCACCTAGAAATATAAAGTCGATATCTAGGCAATCCTACTTTTAACTGCTATTGATTAATTTATGTATAACTGCCGGGAAATGGAACTAACGCTAACGGTCTCATGATTTTTATTACACACAGGCAGGCTGAAAACAGAGACAACAAAGTTACAAAGGACGTGGATTCTTAACACAAACGGAGAAACAGAAACAGCTGTGCAAAGACAAAGTCAGAGACAAAAGATTAGACGAGATAAATGACAAGACAACATAATCAGCACAACAAACAGGAAACCACACAGGAGAACAGACAGGACAGAAAAGGAGGGGATAAAAGAAGCTGAGGATGGCATGTCTCCTACATTTAAACTCTTTAAAAAATACAAATAAAAAGGTAATATGATGGTATTTAACGCTGGATGCATGGTACTTTGACAGCACAAGTTAACAGTAATGGTGGTTTATCTCAGCAGAATTGGGGGAAATCCAGAATAAAATCTTCAGACGTTCTTCTCTTACAAATCAATGCTGTCCCGTGATCTAGCTAAAACTGCTGAGGTAAACAAGAACTGAAAAGAATGACTTAAAAGCATCAGAATTATTATTTTTTTCTCCTTGGAGAAAAAAAAAGAACAAACAAAAATGTAGCTCAGTGAACCCTCTCCTGGCCAACTCTCAAAGCAGTTACAAGGCCCAATAAATCTCCATTGGAGCAGCTTGTCAGCGATAAGGTCAAGGTTATTAAAAGTGCAGAATTGTATCATGAATAAAACAACACTGACGCACGGCGCTCTGAATCTCATATACACCCCACAAGCTTCATAGATTTTCTTTTTAAATGATGGCAATACTTTTGTGGAAATGGAGAGGTATTATCTATTTCTTACGAGTCCTCCGAGGGCATCTAAGGGTGCAGACCTCCGTTTCACCACTAGGTGACAGTAGTGGTCAGAACAATAAAGTCACAGGAGGACAGCTGCTGTCAGGAGGCTGCTGAAGTGGTTTCAGAGTCAGTGTGGCAGAAACTCTTTGAGATTATTTTGAGGAACTTCATCACATTGTTACAATCCCAATTCCCAAAACAGTTGGGACATTGTGTAAAATGTATATAAAAAGAAAAATACATTATTTGCAAATCTCATGAACCCATATTTAACTCACAGTGGAACATAGTAAACATAATCTATACTATCTTCAAACATTCAAGCGCTTTTTGTAAAAAGGAAAAGTTGTTATAATTTAAAGGGAACAGACATTTTTGTAAAACCTCCAGTACAGAACCAGTTTAAAGGGTCGATCTACTTCAATACAAGGAATAAGTCTGTGGAATAGTTTGGAAAATGATGAAAAAAATGTAAAGTCAATGTCTATATTTAAAAAATTGATTAAGACTAAATTGTTGAAAAGATATATATACATTTTAGTTAATATGAAATGTACTAGAAAAGTAAATTTGTGATGAGTTACTTGTTTTGTTATATTATTTATAGATGTACGGCGTCATCGACTTACAACGTTCCGGACTTACGAACGGACTAACGAACAGTAAGTTGTACAGAAAATACAGCAATGTGTTTTTAGGTGTTTTTAGATGAAAGTGTGTTAGCTAACCGTTTGTAAACAAAGTTCTGTGCATGTTTATGAACCAGTGTGTACGTTTGTGTTGAAAAACGGGTGTTCGGCGCAGCGCTAGCATACATTTTCCGACTTACAACCAAAAATCCGGACTTACGAATGACATGTGTTTCGGGTTCCGACATACAAATTTTCGTCTTACAAGCGATTCGTAGGAACGGAACTCGCTCGTAAGTTGGGGACCACCTGTATTAAAACCTGTATTTACTTTTCTGCATTGATGGATCTTTTTCTGACGTGTAAGCTGCCCCATGCCAGAGGTACCGGTACTAATGCAACCCCATACCATCAGAGAGGCAAGTTTTTGAACTGTGCTGATAACAGGCTTATTAATACCTCAACTCTTAGGTCATTTTCGTCGGCACCTCCTTCCCCTCACTGCAGGACTTACACAGCAACCGCCTCACTCGGAAAGCCCTCTGCATGGCAGGTGATCCCACACACCCACTACACAGCTGCTTCAGACTGCTGCCATCAGGGAGGAGACTGAGGAGTCTCCAGGCTCGAACCAGCAGACTGAGAGACAGCTCTGTTCATCAGGCAGTCAGGATGCTAAACACTCTGCCTGCTCTGCCTCCCCTCCCATTTGAACTGCCTTAACACAAAAAACTTTCTCACACATTACCACACAACACAAAGATTTTAACACTGGACTCTGTGTCATCAAACGGGTTATTCACTAAACTCTCGGTCATGTGCTCATTCAGTTTGCACTACTTCTCATATTTGCACTAATGTTTGTATTACATTACTGCCTATAGTCATACTACTGTTTACATTCACTGTTTACATTTATTAATACTGTTTACATTTATTACTACTGTTTACATTTATTACTACTGTTTACATTTACACTACTTTTATATCTACACTACTGCTGATACATATACAGTATTCTCTGACTAGCCTTATTTAAGGATGCCCAATGTGCCTTATGTGCCTTACTGCATATGCCACTTTGCCTCTATACCAACATCAACTACCTCATACATATACTGTGTACATTAACTCATATGCTGCTTTGCCACTCTTTGCAAATGTCAATGCTAGAACCTTCAGTTTATTTTATAGATATACTTTTTATACTTTTTATACTACTATGCAAAAACTCAGGACAGTATTACACTTTTATTATTTCATTTTATGCTTATGTTCATTAAATGTTTAGTGTTTTAGTGTTGGTGTAAATTTTCATACTTTTATACTACTATGCAAAAACTCAGGACAGTGTTACACTTTTACTATTTTATGCTTATGTTTATTAAATGTTTCAGTGTTTTAGTGTTTAAATGGTTACTGTTGCACCGAGGGACTGAGAGAAACAAATTTCAATCCTGTGTATGTCCTGTACATATTGCAGTTCTGACAATAAAGTTGACTTTGACTTTTGACTTTGATTTTCACACCTTATAGTCTAGTAGACTCGGTTCGATTGGGGACCAAAATTCGGAACATTTGTTTAAATTTTCAGCTGGTGCGGGTCGCATTCACACTGCACTGAGTCAATTGAGCCAACTTGTTCCGCCCATCGCGTGTGGTGGCGTTGCACTAGAACTACTGAAGGACACAACATGAAAACATCTAAAGAAGACACTATGTACAACTTACTTCTGGAAATAAAAACAAAAATGGAGTGGCGTCAAATTTTAGCGGTTTTAGGATTTCTGTTTTGTCTGTGGCACATGTTTCAAACAAGCATTTTTCAACAATGGACTCAGCATGAGTGGAAGATGAGGCAAAAGACCATGGAGTATGTTTTTCACACAAGGCGGCTGAGACAGCTCTGTATGAGGTAAGAGAAATGTGTGTTTGTTTTGGTTGTATTTACCCAGAATGATCTGAGCTGTAGTCCACTTCCTGCTGTTGGAGCGAGCTATGGCCCGCTTGCATTCACAATGCATTCAAACTGCGCTAGAGTTCACTTCAACCGAACTGAGACCTTGGTATTGTATTTAGGTGGACCAGAGTTTGCTTTTTTGGTCCAGATCAGAATTCGATTGCACGTTCACACCTCCCCAAACAAACCGGATTCTAACCAACTAGAGTTTGATTTAAGCGGACTAAACAGGGCTGGGTGTGAATGCACTGTTGTACTATATTTAAGTTGTAAACCAAATTATACTGGAACGCAAATAGCGAGGTGGGTGGGGTTCCACCCCCAGAAAATTTTGAATAAAGTATGAATAAAGTAGACGCCATTTCCTGCATTTTGGTGTATTTTAACTGTGATTAAACAACTACAGTACAAGTCTCTCTACTTGTGTGAATAGAGCACACTCTGCTTCTCTCAAGCTTCCTAACCGCCCCATTGAGTACCGTAATATCTCCATTGCCACTGTCTTTATGTGCTTCTTGGTTGTTTAGTTGTACGATGAGAAGACTTATTTTGACAAACTGGCGTCGTCATTTTGATACGTGAAGTTTGTAACGTGATTACCCATCAAACATTTCTCTCGTATTTTTTAATAAATAATCAAAATTTTATTAATGACCCACTTAAACTGTAAAACTGATTTGCAGTTTAGTTGTACTGTTTAATTATATATTTTTGTGTTTTTAATTAAATTGCACATTACTGAACTTTTAGGGGCGGAGATTTGTTTTCAAGGATAGAAGCAGAAATGCTTACTTGAAGGGACAGCTCTTATGTGATATATATATATATAATTTTTTACCGCTTTTTTACCGGTAGCCTCATTGAGCCACGTGAACTCATTTTCAAGAGAGACCTATTAGGGAGCAGATGGTGGGGGTTAAGGGCCTTGCTCAGGGGCCCAGAGTGGGGCGAATGAGGGTGGAGGCAGGTGTGGGTGTTTCACCTTTTTCCACCCACATTTTTTGATGTTGTCGGTACTGGGGCTTGAACCGAAGATCTTCTGATCACAGGCCCACCGTCTCTAACCACTGCGCCACCACTCCCCCTATAAATATTAAGAAGCTCGTAAGTGGCTGTTATGTTTAAAATGAGTGTTTATGTAATTATTTTCAGATAGGTAGTCCCCGACTTACGAGCGCTCTGACCTACGAGGTTCCGGACTTACGAGCTGGCGAATTTTTGGAAAAAACGCAAAAAATACAGAGTTTTTCTGTGTTTTTTCACCACAGTTCGTTAGCTAAACATGTGGACACACGTTTCCGATCATTTTTATGCACTCGTAAGCAGTTTTTCGATGAAAAACGAGTGTTTGTAGTCGCGCTAGCAAAACCGTTCCAACTTACGAGCGAAATTCCGGACTTACGAGACACGTGGCGGCCGTTCCAAGTTACGAATTTTCGCTTTACGAGCGCCTCGGAGGAACGGAACTCGCTCGTAAGTCGAGGACTACCTGTACATGTCCAATGTAAGTTTTATTGTTCAAGGCAGTCAAATTTTTTCATAACTTTATTATTGGTGAGCCCGAGAGTTACTGGATCCAAGCAAACAGTTACCAGAACACATCCTGTCAAAATAAGAGCGTTCCTGGGGATCCGGCTCAAATTAAGCACTGCTGTCGTCAAACAAGCTAATTTATTTCTAAATCCTTTTCCAGCAGTTTCTTGTGTGCATCACTTTCTTCTACGGTCTTTTGTGGCCACTGGCCTAACTTTTTGAGATTTGTTGGTGCTAATAAACTCAAAATGACCTTATTTTTAATAAATAAATAAAAAAAGTACAATTTCTTAGTTCCAACATTCGATAAGTTTACCATGTTCCATTGTGAATAAAAGGTGAACCTTTCTAATCACTGTATTCCATTTTTATTTACATTTTACACAACGTCCCGACCTTTTTCAACGTAATCGTCTACACAGGGGGTTATAATTATAACACTGTTAGAGATCATGGAGTAGCTGTGCAGAGAGAAGGAAACAGGAGCGAGCAGGCAGTAGCAACAACGTGAGATGCAAGCAGGCTGCAGCAAAGTTTGAAAGCTTTGAGAGACTCACCTCTGGTCAGACGGGTTCTCCAGAGACTCGGGACTTAAGGTAGCAGGGGAGAAAGTCAACGGCATGCAGTGTAAGCGCAAACAGGTCATAAGGAATAAAAAGGGAAAGGAGGGAGGTAGGGAGAATGTTGTGAGACCTCTCTGTGACTCACAGAGGTCCATCGTAGACCTGGAGTTGCAAAAAGCACAGCTTATTTGCTCCACTCCAACATAGACCATGTCAAGAGTCGATAACAACTGCTGTGCGATCATAGAAGTGTGTATCTTAACTTTGATAACACCTCAACTTTTTTTTAAAAGAAGCATTTTAAAACAGTGAGCGTAAAGATTAAGTACATTCATGGTCAGCGTCCTCACCAGAACAGATCCTGCTTTAAAGGTGGGGTGACATGATTTTTTTACTATGCATAAAATTGCTCAAAATACATATCTTTTATCATTTAAATATGTTCGTTTTTGCAAACAAAATGATAAATCAATTTAATTTTGCTTTAAAGTTGATTTTAAACTTCGCGCCGTGTTTATTCATGGGAAATCCGATTACACGCGAATGCACCATCTGTGACGTAAAATCGGGCAGAGGGCTCTGGTCTCTTTAATAGCGGACAATTAAAAACACGACGAATTTAGCAATCTATGTGAAGATTTGAGCTATTCGTCTTCATTTTGGGAAGCAGAAAATAGTTTGGGTGATGGAACAAGAAACAGCAGGATCTAATTTAGGTCTGATGCCGTATGAGACTTACCTTCATGTCGAGCTGCTCACACGCGCGCACTGACAAGCCCAGAGCTCTGCCCGATTTTACGTCACAGATGGTGCGTGTAATCGGATTTCCCATGAATAAACACGGCGCGAAGTTTAAAATCAAATTTAAAGCAAAATTAAATTGATTTATCATTTTGTTTGCAAAAACGAACATATTTAAATGATAAAAGATATATATTTTGAGCAATTTTATGCATAGTAAAAAAAAAATCATGTCACACCACCTTTAAGCCAGCGTCCAATTATTGAACAGCTCTTTTATATTTATGGCGCTCCATGCTATAGCGCTGCAATTACGTTCTGTCTGGAGATGAAAGCAGTGGATGAGAAAAATTGGGCAATTGTCAAAAAAAAAAAAATGGGGTCAAGCACAGTATCAGATGGGAGTCATAGCCAGATATGATTTGTCACTGAAATAATGGGGCTTGAGAGAATCGACCTGAGCTTCGTGATACGGGCGGCGAGGTGAAAGAGGAGTGATCAGGCACCCCCCGCTAAAGTGTAACTGAAACGTTACCTCAAGGTGAGCACTTGGCGTTATGGCCCCTCAAGGCACTTAATGGCCTCTGAAGAAATGTATTCATTATGGTTACAAAAATCAAATCATGGCCAATTGATCGGTCCTGCAACAAGGTTTGCCTGGATTCCCGTCCATTGTGGCTCTTAGTGGCTGCGACATCTATTAAACTTTTGACAGCCTGGCTCCAAGGACTACTGTCCCTCCTGCTAAGTGAGATTGATGCCCATGGCTGCCCACTGTGGTGAGATCTCAATTGGAGGCCTAATCTACAAAGGGAGATAAATCTGTGATTAACATGTCACAGCCATCCAGAACAGCCGGCTCTGTAATTATTTAAAATTACGGTCAAATATCCGGCAAAAACGAAACGACAGAAACTCTGGGCCAAATCGAGTCTGCCCAATTTGAGCCGACTTCTGCTTTACCACTTTGTGAAACTTTTGTTTTTTAAAGATAAAAGTGACTTACCAAGCTATCGAGAAGGAAGGGACCACCCCACCTTTTCCCCCTGCATAACTGAGAGTAACTACCGGTAAGTCATGACCGAAGGTTTTCTCCAAGCACAAACTCCACTGGCACCAGAAAGTAGGTTAAGGAGTATTTAGAAAATCCTTCTCTTGCAGTTTTCAAGGGGCCTCATTCATTTCTCACAACAACAAAAAAAACCTAATGCCATTTAGCGTAAAGTGCACGGCAATTCATTTAGTTTATAAACGAGTTCCAGCCATGCATGTATTCTTGCACATTCTCGGTACAACCATTCATTTTCTCTGAGTCTGATTGAGAACAATGCTTATCATGCAAAAATATTCATGCTTCCTTTTGCACTGAAAAAAATAAAATAAAATAAAAATCAGATGATACTGAGAATGTATCCAAAAGAATGCTGGTGAAGATTGTCAGTCGTCCAGGACATGATAAATTAAAAAAGGCGTTCAATACAGAAACAACTGGACTTTATTTGTAACAGAAGACGTTTCGCTTCCCATCCGAGGAGCTTTATCAATTCAATGAGGAGACTGAGTGAGAGAGAGAGAGAAGTTATAAGCAGGCTGGGCCACTGACACGCACCAACCTATGTAAATTGTAATACTTTGACAGGTCCCTGCTATCAATGTGTGAAGTGTGATTTGTCAATTTACATACAGTAGGATGTGTGTGTGTTTTCTGTAAGGTCTGCTTTCACACACTGAACTTTGAATGGGTCACAGGCACGTGTTATCCCAAGTATGTGTGTGTGTTAGCTTCCAATTTACATAGGTTGGTGCGTGTCAGTGGCCCAGCCTGCTTATAACTTCTCTCTCTCTCACAGTCTGCTCATTGAATTGATAAAGCTCCCCGGATGGGAAGCGAAACGTCTTCTGTTACAAATAAAGTCCAGTTGTTTCTGTATTGAACGCCTTTTTTAATTTATCCAAAAGAATCAAATTTGTCAAAGTAAATCCGACACATGGAGCTTGCATGTAAACTACAGTACTGTTACCAACAAAAAAATAAACAAAACATGATTTCTGTGAGAAAATAAGTCTGGAAACTGAATGCACTTTAATCTCATTTGGGTTAATTATAAAAAGACATGAATTATTGTTAGTTGGGCATGATTTGAAACTGGGCCAGTTATTTAAGTCTACTTACTCTGGGATCTCATTGGTCAGTTGGCTTGAGTGAAAAGGAGAGACAGTGAAGGACATTTACATGAGACAAAGACAGGAGTGGACAAGACGAGGAACGCTGACGTCACGGACGGACAGCAAAGACGCACATTCAGACACACGTGACAGAATCCCCCCCGCCGCCAGTTGTTTTTCGAAGTGGCTGCGAGTCGGGAGCGCGGCGCTCTGCAGGCTGTGGCCCACTTTTCACACCTCGCAGTGTTTGTGTGAAGAGCCATGAGACGCAGAAGCATACGCCGGATGCCTTTTCAGGTTCTTCACGTAAACATTTTTTTTGTTTATGCAAACCTGGAGGCGCACACTTGCCAAACTTGCAGATGGATGGAAAAGTAAAGCAAAAAACAAAAAAAAAACGGCTCATTTGCTGCCTATAGGGAGAGCGTTTCTTCAGGTTGTTTTTGTTTTGTAGCGAAAACATTTTAAAATTACATCTTTTTTTTTTGCGTGCATGCCTTTCCTGGGGGGTTAACATCTGACAAATCACTGCACTTCACTTAGTCATCCAAATATTAAACCAGGATAAGAGGTTTAATCGTGTGCGTGTGTCCAGTTTTAGTAGACAAGACTGAGCTCAGGGCGAGGCTGTGATGGCTAACTGTCGAGTTAATTAGTGAAATCTTGTCAAAAGCAAAGCAGAGCTGCCGTAGAAGGCGAGGTTGAGCGATTAGCAGAGCACTCAGCTCCCCACCCGAAGCCCTACCACTGATGAGATCATCCACACTGCTATCACGCCTCACCGAGGGAGGAGATACATGGACAAGAGCGCTTATTTGGCTAATAGGCATTACAATGAAGATGAAAAGACGACGACTCGTCCTCCTTACCTCCTCGTGACAGCGTTGTGGTACTCGATGAAAGTCCGCCCGTCGAAGGCGATGGCCTCGGTGTCTCCGGCCGACTTCTCGTGGATGGCTGCGGAGGAGGGAGCGTGAGATCACACCAATCAATAAGAGCAAGGGTTCAGTCATCAGAGCTGCAGGCGACGGGGCGGGGCAGGGGGGGCTGCGTTTTAATTAACGTGAAAGGGACGGTCGGCCACGCGCACAAGGTTAATGGGGAAAGCACTGACTTGAGTGTGAGAGACAGGTCGGGACAGAGCGAGCGCACGTCTCGCACGGTCACAGGAAGATGATGAAAGGGCCGCGCAACACCTTCGTGAATATTCAGCCGACATGTTTAATCATTTTTCCAACACTTGCGTTGCTTTGATGCCAATAAACTACAGCGCGGACATAAAAGAGACGTCATGTATGATGCTGCTTCGAGCTTACAGGGAAAGAACACAACAGCAGGACGGGGCTTAAGCACCGAGGCTCGTAGGTTACCTTCCATAAAGGCGAGCCAAGATCAAGCTGTGGTACATGAAGCATAGCTGATTTCAGACTGTGCTGGAAAAGGAGGCAACAATCTAAGAATCTTTTTAAAGCAAAACCAGACAGTCCTGGATGAAGAAGTCAAAGAATATGTGTTGTTACAATGAGCGACTGCAGCCACGATTAGGTCATCTCAATCCAGCAATTACAGGTAGCCCTCGGGTTACGACGGTCTCAAGTTACGACGTTTCGTGGTTACGATGCATCTCCCATTAAAAAAGAAAAAAAAAACATATATATTTTGAAAAGCCGAGTTACGCAGTTTCCGGTTTTACGTCGTAAACGTAGCGGCGGAGGAATACTGCACTGTACTCTCTAAAAAAGCTAAGTCTGGTCCTCTGGATATTCAACAAACAAACAAAACTGTACTGTGAACGCAGTTTTACGTCGTAAGCGGAATGCGGAATACGGCAGATGGACCGGTTTTACGTCGTAAACGTAAAGCAGTGGCGGAAAATATTGTACTGTACGCGGTGCGGTGGCAGAAAATATTGTACTGTACGCGATGCAGCAGCGAAGGAATACTGTACTGTACTCTCTAAAAAAGTTAAGTCTGGTCCTCTGGACATTCAAAAAACAAACAAAACTGTACTGTGAATGCAGTTTTACGTCGTAAACGGAATGCGGAATACGGCAGATGGACCGGTTTTACGTCGTAAACGTAACAGCGGAGAAATACACTGCACTGTAGTACTGTTAATGCGGTTTTACGTCATAAGCGGAATACGGCAGATGCACCGGTTTTACGTCGTAAACGTAAAGCAGCGGCGGAAAATATTGTACTTTACGCGGTGGCGGAAAATATTGTACTGTACGCGGTGCAGTGGCGGAGGAATACTGCACTGTACTGTGAACGGGGTCTAACATCGTAAACGGAAAACGGAATACAGGTACAGCGGATGGGCCAAGGAGAACGGCGTCAACAGCATCCTGGTAGGCCATTAACTCTTTTTTCCCTTCATTATGGCTCCCAAACGTATGTGTTTTTTGATAATTATGTAGTGTACTGTGTTAGGATAGGCTAAGTGCTTGGTAATACAGTACTGTACATGTACAATATATGGTGCAGTATGTACATATATTCCGACTTACATCAAAAATCAGTTTACGACGCCGTGTAGGAACGGACCTACGTCGTAAGTCAAGGACTACCTGTATAGTCAGCCACTCGCTTATGGAAAACATCCCTTAAAAACTGAGAAAGGACGGGTTTTAAAGCTCAGAGAGCCTCATGTTTTATTGTCTTGCAGCATAAACGGACATGCATTATGACAGCAGATGGGAAGATAACAATACTCACTGTTCTGACAGTTTTCCCCTGAGAAACCAGTCGGACAGGAACACTCGTAGCGCTCCAGCTGAGGGTTGCAGCGCCCGCCGTTCTGGCAGGGTTCACGGAAACACGGGTGGCCCTGGAACATGAATACGTTGCTGGAGTTCAGGGCGTTCTCCTCCCTGAGGATGGGTGTACTCATCAACACAATCTGAAATGCACAGAGACAGGGCAGATTTTAATAATAATAATAATAATTAATTCAATTTATAACGCACTTTTCATTACTGAAAATCTCAAAGTGCTACACATATATTGAATGCTACACACATTCATAAACCGGTGGCGGCAGACTACCATGCAAGGTGCTTTCCAGTCCTACCGTTTATTATTTTGTGAATAATATAAATTATGTTGATCTGGTAAACAAAATAAAAAGTTTATGTAATAAAACTGAAAAGTTCTTTTCCTCACGGCTGATTGTTTTTTTAGGGGAGCCCTGCAGCTGTCATCTCAAAAATCAGAGATCAGTAACTTGAAAAGTTGTTCTTTGACGCTTCCGAAAGGGTTGACTTTAAGTCTCAGTTTATTTATTTGTTTGGTTACTTACTCATTACTAAATACTATAAAGATTGATTTCAGGGAAATTGTACAGAAGTAGCAATAAAGTACCAAGCATCAATGATTTAACGCAGGGATTCTCAAATGGTGGAAAACAACCCAAAACAGGGAGAAGAACTATTTTCAGTGCATCACGGGCCTTTACCTAAGACCAACAAATATATTTATACTGTATATATTTACATGTATATATATATATATATATATATGTACTGTATTTATTTTTGTAACGTAAGTCTTACTGACTGAATAGTTTTAATAAGACATTGCATTAAGTGAGTGGGTACACAGCTGAAGCTCCACATTTAATTATTTTTGAAACAACTTTGTAGTAGTTGGACTTTTTTTACATCATGTTTGTGTGTGAAAGCTATGACGGAGCTTGAAAAAAAAATTACATTGCAACGCAAAAAAAATAAAAATTAAAAGCCATAAAATTATGAGAATAAAGTCAAATAAAGTCTTATTAGGAGAGTAAAGTTTTACGAGACTTTTTTTTACAGCTCTCGTTTATTTATTTATTTTTCCACGTTCATGAATTGAATCCATGACGCGATCTGTCAATCACTCCAGTAGGCGTGTCAGCAAATGACCAATCCGAAGCTAAATGCTCGTTGCCTGCAGAGCTGCTGCAGCCCATCAGAGCTACCACCTGACTGTAAGCAGGTTCAAAGTCCTGATCCTGATGATAATCTGATGCTGATGTGCTCACAGATTAACTATTTCCTTATTTGTAAAACCAATACCAAAGTATAATTTAACAAGATGCTCAACAATCCATGTTTCTCACATGAAATTATAAACCTAGAACACTAGAGTTGTACTTTTTATGATTTGCCACCTGTTTATGTTAACACAACACTATTTGCATTGTTTTTACTTGCAAAACAAAGTGTTGGTGGAAAATAATACTCTTGAAATTGTTCAGCCGTGATGTGGAGTTTCCCTTCAGAGTCACAGGTTTCCTCCCTGGGCTCTTCCTGACGCCTGCGTCACTGAGGTGCACTGCACCCGTTAAACTCTTCCTGTCACCACAGCCGGGGGGTCCTACCAGCACCGGGTGAGTGCTTGACGTCATTTAAGACTCACCTACTTGAAAAAGTGTAAAAATGATAAGAACAGCATCATTTGTGAGTGACTGAAGTGATTGAATAAATGGTTTATGATGCTGTTAGTTGTCCGGAGGTGCACCTGCACCACAATAATTATTAGACTACATTTTGTTCTTTTCTCCAGCTCCTGTAATCACTGATTAAATACGCACAAGCCACAGACAGTGAGTGTAGGTGTTTTAATGCTGCAGGAAGAGACGGGTACAACGTGGGCGGAGGTGGGCAACAAAAAATACCCTGCAGTTTAAAATAGTTCTTGATTTTCAAAATTTGTCTGTGAAGAACTGCTGCACGGCTTCAAAACGTAAAAAATAACAATAAATAAATAAATAAATAAAAAAGGCTGCAGTTAAGTTTTTTTAATTTTATTTTTATTTCTTACAGTTTTTCAACAGTTGCAGACAAGTGAAACTCTGGTTTAGGAATTAGAGCTGATATTTTTGGCCCGAACCAGCCCAGCCAAATGTTGTGCTTGATGTCGGCTTTAACAGACTACTCTACTAATCGAAACATCGATTCCTAGGACATCTATCGAGTTTTTTTAAATTTCACATTGTGTATTCGTAGTGATGTCATCACGTCGCAGTTACAGAACAGAAAATGACTCAACTTCCTGTTTGGAGCGTTGCGAACCGGTGTTACACCATATTCTGTGACCACCGTATATTGTGACCATAGGGGGCGGTGTTGAATGCACTGTTGCAGGTCACAGAATATAGTGTAACACCGGGTCCAATGACCGAACCAGAACCAGCTTCCACTGACCTTGTTTCACAAACAAAAAGCAAAAAATATGAATCTCTAAACCTTTTAAAAAAATAAACATAATTATCTCTAAAACTAAATGCGCAGCACCGCGGGCGGTGCGGTCAACTTCCCCGCTGTTTTCAAGTTTAGTTTTTGACGTGCCGCACGTCACTTTCACTTTTGCAGCTTGATAATAATAACTAATAGTTTTGGTTTTCCTGTGATTTATCTGCAGTATGATAAATGGTAGTCCAGCATAATGTACACTCCTAATGTTTTGTTTGTCTTTTTATTTTGTAAATATAAAATTATGTTGTTTTTTGTGTGTGTTTTTATTTATTTACTGTATTTATTTTTTTGCATCTTAAGATCCTATGACATCATCAACTACTCGAGTTATACTCGAGCTTTGTTATGTTAATGTTGAGTTTAAAAATTATGTACGGTACTCGTTCAACCCCTTGATGTCGGGTCTTGATGCGGTTTTATAAGTGACTGTGTTTTTTTTTTCTTGGGTGTGCACCTGCCGAGGAGGATCTGATGTGAGGCCGTTGCCCTGGATTACATGTGGATTATTCTTCACCCCGAGTTTGGATTGCGGCGGATTATTATTTTTTTGTTACTCAGGACTGTACGCTAAAGCTTATGGACATTTAGATCTGGTAAGATCTTTTTTATTTATTTTTTATTTCAGCGTGCCAACACCTAGATTGAGTGGGCACTTCCCTCAACCTCCTTCAAAACAAACGTTCCTTCAAAGAGGACAGTTGGACTGAAAAATTTGATCAACTTGTTGTTTATTAATGGGGTTTATGGGATTTCATGTGTTGACATGTAAATGTTGTGGGATGAAGTGTTTGTGGGGCATAACTAATGGCTTGATTAAAATGTGTTAACTGTCTCAAAAGTTATCCTTCGTGGACAATCTATTAGTTTATTTATGAGAGCGTTTTGCCTGTGTGGGTAAATTATTTTCTCTTTACTTGGTTATTCCTACACTTCAACCAATATAAGTTTGTCGCACTGTCAGCTCCAGGCACTGCCCATGACTTAATTGACGTTTTATGTAATTAGTCCCTTTTACCTTAGTTTTGGGGGCAGGTTATTACAGATGGACAACCGGATCATCAGCCGCGCGCATCTACTGGCCGTTAACAACTATAATATTATAATAATCCACTGACTCTTGTTAATAAACAAGAAATCTTATATATTCCTTTCTTTGAAATATGTTTTTAAAACTATCATGTCAAGTTGAAGAGGCTAAGCTAATGGGAGTCATAACAGACTAAACTCTTTCTCGGTCAAAACAAATTAATACGATTTTGACTAAGATGAGCAGAAACATTGCTATAATCTGGTGTAATGCACATTTTGTGTCTCTGGAAATCTGGAAATAAGAAAATTAGTAATACAGTCTTTAGTTATTTGTCAATACTGTTGAGTCGTTTGGTCAAGCTTTAAAGTAACATCTGGATAAACTGCAGGTAGTTCAAAATAAAGCTGCAAGACCAGCACTCGTATGTCGTTTTAGAACAAACATGGATTTCATGCATCAACGCCTGTCGTGGATGAAAGTCCGTGACAGACTAGCATGCAGCCTTTATCTCTCTTTACACAAAATCTGGATTTCACATAAACCGTTTAGTCTTTTCTCACAGTTGTTAACCACCTGCAATAGACGTGTTTTTAATACGAGACACGCCTCTGTTGTCACTTTTTTTATTACTTAGGACTAATGCTCTCAAAAGAACAGCTGTGTATCGAGCAATTTCTTAATGGAACATGCTGCCGTCTGTAATTATATTAATTGCTGATGATGTTAACTTTAAAAAGAACCTTTAAAAAAATCTGTAATAGATAATGAAATAAAATTGAATTGCTGGAATGATAAATTTATTATAGAAATGAAGTTTGTTAACTTTGGAATTGGTGATTTTTTTGTGTTTTTAATTCTTGTGCGTTTTAAAATATTTTGTTATTTTTTTAATGCTTGCAAAATGTTATTGAGACGGTTGATTTGAAATGTTATATTTTATTTAGTTTTTATCGTAGGTATTTTATTATGTCTTTTTGTATGTTTGTAAAAGCGTGATTTAATTGCAACGTTTGTGGTGTGAACCCCAGGAAGAATAGTCTTTACTACAGTAGAAACTAATGGGGATCCTTAAATAAACAAACAAATGTCAAACTCATTTGCTTACAAAAGTTGTAAAATTTTAATTTAAAAAATTTTTTTTTTTTATTTTTTTCGGGTTTGGGCCTCTAATTACAGTTAATTGGTCTGTTTTCATTTCATTTCATTTCATTTATTTATTTATTTAAGTTAGGACAATGCATATTAATCAACATGACAGCAGTAAGCATCAATGTAAATATGCCGGAGTTAGCACAGTAGCTAATTTGCATCCGTTGTCCTAAGGCAGGTAAGAATAAGAAACGTCCCATAAAACAAAAGAGCAGAGAAAAATACAAACATCATATAGCTCATAACACAACATAAAATTACAATAAAAATATGATGCCATAAGAAAATAGACAAAGTAATCTACACATGAGTGCACTTCTGATTAGTTTTCAGCCAAAGTTTCAGAGAATTTTTAAAGCTGGAGTAGGTTTTGAGTCGGTTTCGGGAAAAAAAACGATAAGTGTTCGGGCTGGATTTTTTTAGGCAAGAATTCAACTCCATTAGGAATCCAACTTTTAGATTTTCTCATCCCTCAGGATTCTGTCAGGGTTTTTACAAATATTTACAATACATACAACAAAATCTCCTCTGCATTGCATCTTAGCTCTTTGTTTTTCCATTTTACTGTACTTTTCCTACTTATATGCAATTAAATTTAAATAATACCCCCTGCAAAAAACTGACATTTGTGTGAAGAGTAACTAAAAGCATCAGTCTGTGATATTTCAGCGATCAAAACTGCTCTAAAAGTTCAAACGAGATGTTCCAGAAATAAAATAAAATAAAAAGTTACATCCGCTGGAGGAGAACGAGGCAGCCTCCTGCTTGGAAACGTTCAGAACGTTGGGACACAGTGGGCGATCGCATGACAAATATAGGCAGACTCTGCAGGGGATTGCAGAGTTAGAAGGAGGTTAAGAAGCCCATAAAGAAAATCTGTTTCAAGCATAGGGTACGCTGCGCAGCATGTCCAGGCAGAATATAATCAAATGAAAACAAAACAATGTAAAAGATAAAAAAATCCCCTCTGTTTTATAGAGGAATTTGGGAAAAAATGGTTCACAAAATACATTTTTCTTTAATTTATCATTCGTTAAAACTTTTGACTTCTACCCATAAGAAAGCATCCAGTTAAAGAGCATTGAGTTTTCTGCTGAAGGGTCATTAAACCTAATTATCGAACGCACAGTGAAGCAGTGGATTTAGATGAACGCCGTCCTTTAAAGATAAAATCCACACTGTCAACACGCTCAAAAAGTTCCCCAGACAATAGGTGCTGCTGCAACATGCAAATTATCAAAGCACGAACACATACTGTCTTCCACATAATTAACTAGTCCCTGGAGGCCAGGCACGACAAATGCCACATTTAGCTCTGGCTGCCTCGGAACTGTCAAGGGAAAGTTTGCAGACAAGAACTACTGACAAGTTTGTGCAAACACTAACATCCAGCGTTTGTTCCACTGAGTTATTTTAGGCACTCAGGGATGAGCTGTTTGCTAAAAAAGCAGAGAAGGGGGAAAAGAAAAACTGCAAAGCTGTCAGGGAAGAGATCTGAAAAAAAAAAAAAAGCAAAATGGAGGCACTTCAAAAAATATGCAGAAAAAAAAAAAAATTAGTGTGAGCTAATCCAAATGAGCAGAGCTACTTCTCGTCACAGTGTGAGCTTATAATGGAAAATTACCAAGATCATCTGACTCCAATAGAACGCTGCATGGCTCAAGAGCTCAAAGTCATTAAAATAACACAGGACTGACGAACTGAACTGATGTTAAAACACTATGTTATAAATGAAGCCCTAGAATTCAATGAAGAAATGCATATCACCCATCGTCTTTCGTGTCCGAGATCATCTTATGCAGATAAATGACTTTATGCACACTTTCGGGCAATATCTTGTCTGATCTGTTGTGTGTTGTGAATGACTGTCAGCTACTACCACACCAAATTTAAGCTCAATATCTATATCTTTATAAGTTTGAGTCATTTAACGTGAACTGGGTTGACTATCAATTCAATTTATTTCTATAGCGCCAAGTCACAGCAGAAGTCGTCTCAGGGCACTGAACAGAAACATTCATATACATAAAAAGTCAGTTAATAACATTACAGTATTTATCTGAGGAGCAGACTGCTTTGAGTTTAACTTCATCACAGACTCTCATTTTGAGCAAGCATGAAGGTGACAGTGGAAAGGAAAAACTTCCTCATGAGGAAGAAACCTTTAGCAGAACCAGGCTCAGGACAAGCGGCCATCTGCTTCAACTGACTGGGTTTGAGAGGAACAGATACACAATGGCAGGTGAAGAATCCCATGTTAATATAGAAATAATATAATATGAAAACTATGCAATTTTAACCATTTATTTAAGGAAATGAGGTCAATTTGTCCTCTAGTACGCTAAGTGTACAGCAGCATATCAAGCCAACACCAATTATAGGATTTATCAAGAAGGAAAGTCTTAAAACTGGACAATGTGTCAGCCTCATGGACAGAAACTGGAAGTTGGTTCCACAACAGAGGAGCCTGATAACTGAAATATCTTCCTCCCATTCTGATTTTGGAAACTCTAGGAACCACAAGTAAACCTGCAGTCTGAGAGCGAAGTGCTCTGTTGGGAAAATATGGAACAATAAGATCTGTAATATAAGATGGAGCTAGGATGTTGAGGGCTTTGTAGGTTAAAAGTAAGATTTTGAATTCTATTCTGAATTTGAATGGAGAGAAACTAAAACTAGAGAGATGTGATCTCTCCTACTAACTCCCATTACAAAAGTTAGTCTGTGGTAGACGTTCAACCAATAATTACTTTCCGAGACTTTTACTGAATTCTGTACAGCTGTTTGAAATATTTTGCTTATAGACAAACTAGGTTAGGTGGAAAAAGTTTAATTATTCTAATTATTGCTCAGACTTATGAGTCAGGGCTCAGTCGCTGCTACAGCCACACCAATATTTAACTCAAAATCTAGTTATAACTAGATTTGACCATTAACTAACTATAGTTTGTTAACTATAGTTAGTTAATGGCAAGGTTTTACGGAAAGATCTCAGGGGATCAATTAGCATTCAGAGTATAATCTGGAGCTCAGTCTCAGCTACTACCACACCAAAGTTTAGTTCAGTGTCTGTGACCTTGACTGAGATACAGTACAGCTGTTTTTTGTGTTGGTTAAGATTGCTTTGCTGTGGTGGCCATATTGAATCGAACTGACTCCAAAAGTTCATCAGTTGTAGATATAAATCCACGATTACTATCTGAAAGTTTCATGCAGATTCATGAGATATTGTAGGATCTGTACTTGGTCCAAAGTTGTTCATTTTGTATGTAAACGATTTGGTTAAGGTGTCTGGACTCCTTAAATGCGTTCTTTTCGCTGATGATACAACATTTTTTTGTTCTGGTAAAAATATTGAACAGTTATTGGAGTCAATGATGAAGTCGTTTGTTAAAATTCATAATTGGTTTAAACTTAACAAATTATCATTAAACTTGGATAAAACAAATCATATGATATTTAGTAATAGAAATAAAACTATTGATGTTCCATTTCAAATTGAGGATTCAGAGATTTGTAGAGTTAATGAGGTGAAATGTTTGGGTGTTATCATCGATGATAAACTGTCATGGAAACAACATATACATTCTGTTAAAATGAAAATATCTAAATCTATTGCAATATTTTATAGAGTCAGATATCTATTAAACGACAAAGCACTGTATTTGTTGTATAATACAATTATTGTGCCACATTTAATTTATTGTGTTAATGTTTGGGGAAAAGTGTGTAAATCAATTACAAAGCCTATTTTTATTTTGTAGAAAAGAGTTGTAAGAATTATAACAAGAAAGCATTACCATACTATCACCCATCAAGTATATTGTTTTATCAAATGAAACTGCTGAAGTTCTATGATTTGGTAGATTATAACATTTTATCACTTATGTATAGAGCTCAGATAAATACACTACCGTCTAATATCCAAATGTATTTTGTGAAAAGATCAAACTGTTACAATCTAAAGGGAAAAGACGTACTGTAATTGAAAAATTGAGAGTTATTCATTTTGTTTTGTTATTTACGGGAAACGTTTGTTTGAATTGCTTATTAGCTAAATAAGGAGCAGATTTAATACGATTTTTTTCTTCATCTGCTACCTTTCATTTTATATTTTATATATATTTTTTCCTAATTACATATATGTTAATTGTTGTATTTCATTATTATAACATGAATAAAACAAATAAATAAAAACATATTTTGCTAACAGTACAGAGAAATGAACAAAACACAGGCAAGCACACACAAAACATGAACACTCCACCTTCTCCATCAGCTGTGGGTCTTCTGGACCTTATTACCTTTTGGATTGTTCCCTTGAATCCCTCTGTGAGAGCAGCAACTCTCGCCAGTTTGCTGTAATCAGGAGCTCCGCCAACAAAGAGCGACTCTTTCAGATTGAGATCTGTGTGTTTGTTCTGATGAGACAAGAGGCAAAAAGTTTCATTGAATGAGCCACAAAAAATAAAGACGCTTCATGTGTATCGTTTAAAAAAAAGTTCCTTTAAATAATTTCCAAACCCAGCGAGGAGTTTTCTATCCAGACGAATGTTTTAATCAAACAACAGGTAATCAAACAAATTTGTGTCCACGTAGCCAAATAAAAGTTTCAACCTTTCACTTAAGATTCCCTGAAAAGTATTTATCTCCAGGAAAATGTTAACTGCACTTGCAATCAATGCTAATTCACTTAAAGCATTGGAAAATAACAGATTTTTTTTGTCTCCCAGACAGAGCGATCAATTACCCCGTGACGTAAAATTAGACCACAAAAGAAAATCAAGAGCAGGCGACACTTGAGCTATATAGTTCTTTTACAGACTTCTCTAATGAATAGCTGATTATAAGCAGCGACCTTTCCAACAGATGAGTGCGGAGACAAATTAATTGCCGTTCATTTGCGCGTCCGATGGCTATGAAATTTGATTATTTCCACCAAACACTTGGGATGATTGCTTTGCGTTAGCAGAGGTGACGCTCCCGTGAAGAGCCTGTCCACTTCTGAAGGAAGGGAATTAATGATCTTTATTTTATGTAGAGCAGCAAATGCCAGAAGGGTAAAATAGAGTTAATTGCTGGAAAACAAATGATGGAAGGGTACAAACAAACAGGCAGGCTGGCATCGGGTCGTTTTTTTTATTTAGGATGGGATTTGGAGAGCAGGAGTCACTGGAGTTTGACAGAAGTCTGCGTGTTGGAGCATCTTAAGCCATTTCCAGCAGAGATAAAAGCAGGGAGCATGGCTAAAACCACCGGATCCAGTTGTGGCTGATAGCTCTTTGGCGTTGCCAAAACATGCCACCATACGAGCGGCAGAGTCGCCTGCCCCGGGCTGAAAAATTGCAGCTTTGTCGCCCTGCAGGCTGACTCACGGATCCATCCAGAAACTGCTCCCGCGAGCTTTACGGACAACTCCCGTCCGGAAAAGTTGAAGCGTTTTGTAAAATGTAAATAAAAACAATATGCGAATCTTATACTGTACACTTATACTTTATTCACAGTGGAACATAGTACCGTATTTTCCGGAATATAGGTCACGGCTTTTTATAATTTTTGCATGCCCTGCGACCTATATTCAGGTGCGACCGATTTATGGCTTTTTATAAAATAAGCTGATATGTAATCATTTATTAACAAAAATTTAACTGAGACACACTCTTGCAATAACGTCAGTTAACAAATATATATTTTTAGGTGTTTATCCTGCTAAAATTAGTGGTGGCGCAGAGGTTAAGAAGGTGCGCTTGTGATCGGAAGGTCGCCGGTTCAAGCCCCGGTACCGACAACATCAAAGATGTGGGTGGGATAAGTGAAGCGGTCACAATTGTCTCCACCCTCATCTGCCCCACTCTGGGCCCTTGAGCAAGGCCCTTAACCCACACCATCTGCTCCCCCGGGAACCCTAGATATCAGCTCTCTGCTCCACACAGAGGGCTGTGGTTGCTCGGTGGTCTGTGGTTGTGTCAGGAAGGGCATCCGGCGTAAAAACTGCCAAATCTTCGTGCGACCAGTTCGCTGTGGCGACCCCTAACGCAGGGAAAAAAGCCGAAAGAAGAAAAAAAAAAAAAATCCTGCTAAAATTATTCATTTATTAAAGAAAAGTTCAGCTCAGACACATATTTGCTATAATTTTTTATCAAACAAATAATTGTTTTTAAGTGTTAATCTTCTTAAAGCCTTGCTGTGCGCTCCTGTGGCAGACATTTGCAGCAGAGCCAAATATGGTCCACATTTTGACGTAGGTGCGACCTATATTCAGGTGCGACCTATATTCCAGAAAATACGGTAAACATATCAAATGCCTGACCTAATAAACTTTTTAGTAAATATCAGGTAGTTTTGAATTTTATGGCAGCAGCACATCTCAAAGTTGAGACAGGGCCATGTTTACCACTCTTCTCGAAAAGAGGGAATGTTTCGCGGTTTTAATGATGGTCTATAAACATCTAGGAACTGAGAAGGTCAGAATGTTTGACTTATAATATAAAATGTATAATTATAGTTGACTGATAGTGTCCCGTTCAGGTCTGATTGTCAGGATTCTAGATGCTTAACAGTCCTTTACTAAAAGGGAGCACATTCTAAAACCTGTATAAACAGTGCAGCATTGGAGGTGCCTTTCCAGATGTGTAAGCTGCTCATATCAGGAGTAGTAACACACCCCGATACCATCAGAGAGGTTGATTATTATACTATGCACTGATTATAGCAAGTGTGGTCCCTCACCTCTTTAATTTGAAGGACACGGTGTTCACAGTTTCCAAAAATAAATTTAAACACAGAAGATTTTCCACTTTGACTCTGGAGGGTGTTCACAAATGGCTTCTTCTTTGCATGATAGAGCTTTAAGCAGCATTAGAAGATGGCATGGTGAACTGTGTTTGTGGAAGTGTTTCTGAGCCCATGGAGTGATGGCCAGAAGAGAATCAGACCTGGTTTTAACGCAGAGCCGCCTGAAGGCTTGAAAATCTTGACTACCAAACATCAACGTTCAGCCTCGTCCTTTGAGTTCAGAAATCCCTCCAGATGGTTAAAATTGTTTTATAACATTATGAATTGTAGATGATGGGGTATTCAAAGTCTTCCCATTTTTGTTGTTGAGGAACATTAGTTTAAAATGTAGTTGTTGGCAGTCTGGTGAAGCTCTGCCCATCTTTACATGTGACACATTCAGCCTCTCTAAAATGCTCTTTTATACTCAGTCCTCTTGGCTCATGACCAGTTGACCTAATGAATTCTAAATTGTTCCTCCTTTTCCTATCTATATCACCTACTTTTACAATAATTTTCAATGCATAAGTCTTGTTAATTTTTATATATTTTTTTGCATAATTTGCATGCCCTGCAACTTATAGGCTGAAGTGACGTATTTATGGATTTTCCCCATATTCATAAACCAATTTTTGGCTGCGATACGACCATTTTCATTAATTCTGACTGAAAATATTCAACACTACCATTTTCAGCCACTAGATGGCAGTCGAGTAGTAAGGCATGCCGTTGTATCATGTAATAGGTAAAAGTGGCTATTAATGACACAATCGGCTTGCCATAGCTTGACACCGTCATCTGCCTGGAGCAACCGAATCAGCTTCATTTTGCTGCACCGCCCCAGTGAAAAACAGCTGATTTGACCGTCAAATTGCATTTATTAAACAAAATATAGACTGAGACACATCTTCACTATAGAGCTAACAAATAATTGTTTTAGGGGGTTATCTTGTTAAATTTTGAATAAATGAACAGTAAGTCGCCCTCTGCGCGTTCATGTTTCCGCATATCGGCTTTTGAAAATGCAACTGATTTGATCGTCAAAGTGTATTTATTAAGCAAAAGTTAGACTGAGACACACCTTTACTATAATTTAGAGCAAACAAATAATTGTGTTTGGATGTTAATCTTGTTAAAGTCCTCCCGTGCACGCTCTCGCGGCCATCATTTTGCAGCCCATCGATTTTTGGCACAGCACTGGCCCACATTTCTAGGTTGTCAGCGGTGACGCATAATATATGCGACTTATACGGCTAAGTGACATATTTATAGATTTTTTCCACTTCATTAGATATATCGGGACTGATGCGACTTAAAGGGTGGTGCAACGTGTACGGGGGAAAATACGGTACTTCCCTTTGTTGCCTCAGTTTTAGCATTTTTGAGATGTGTTGCTGCCATAAAATACAAAATGACCTTATTTTTCCTTTAAAAATAACATTCTTTTAGTTTCAACATTTGTTTCCTTTGCTCTATTGTGAATAAAATATGGGTTTATGAGGTTTGCAAACTGTAGCATTTATTTGACCTTTTCAACAACATCCTATCGTTTTCAGAGCTAAAGTTTTAGTTTAAGAGCCTATCATTTTCTAAGTACGTATGTTGAAGTTTGTGCAGTCGTTACGTAAAATCACTTTTATTTTTCTAAGTGAGCTTTCATGCAATGACATGATAACGAGTTTAGTTTGATTAAAATGGGTGAAAACGTGCACCTGCTGATAAAGTGCAGCAGGACTTGGGGAGTGGCTGCTCAGTGGAGTACGATGACTTCTGTTGTCGTTATGGGTGAGTGAGTGGGTCAAAGTGAGTAAGAAACTTCATGATCTATGGAGGATTGTTCCCGTGTGCAGCACAAGTGGGAGCAGATGACAGATGAAAGAACAGCCTGGCTTGCTTTAGCACCTCGCCACCTCCCGCTGTACGTATCCTCCGCGCTCTCACTTTCCAACAGTCACGCAGTACCGGCGCGATATCCCCGCCCACACTGGACTAATGAAGATGTGTCGTTGTTTTTTGAAACAATGGCCATCTCAAGGATCACTGCTTCTTTTTCCTTCCCACCTTCCCACCCGCTCCCTCCCCCACAGCAGATGGACCGAGGTGAAAGCCAAACCACGCTCTTTAGGAGCATCTCTTCGGTGCTGTGGTCAAATATGAGCTTATGAAATGGTTATTTCATTATTTATTTTACTCCACAGCGCTGGCACGTCAAATGCCGCCCGCTAATCTGCAGAGGCAGGTTTATTCTTCTGTGTTGTTGCATGGAGAGATGGGGGTGTGTGTGAGGACGTGGTGAACAACTCAAATGAAACACGAGCTAAAGTGTGGCTAGTATTTGTCTCATTACCTTGCGTGATTTCTTATTTCCAGACAGCACATCATAGAGAAGGAAAGAAAATAAGGAGGAAGAGAGTTATTAGTGAAAGACTAGTAAGTGTTTGTGCACATAAAGGCATGCAGAGCAAGCGCAAACGCTCACAAAACATATAGTCACCAATTATCTCACGAACACACGTTTGCATATCTTTAATATACGGTGGCCCTAAGGTGTAAATGAACAACATTTTAAAAAACGGAATTATATTTGGAAAAACACAACAAAAACACAACAACATTTGACATGTAATTTGAAGAAACGAAATTACATTTGACAAAAAAAAACAGAATGACATTTCAAAAAACGGAATTACATTAAGCCAAAGCGGAAGTGTCCGGAATCACATTAGGAAAAAACGGAATTACATTAAGCCAAAGCGGAAGTGGCCCGAATCACATTAGAAAACAAAACAGAATTACATTTAATTCCGTTTTTTCCAAATGTCATTCTGTTTTTTCAAATGTAATTCCATTTTTTCCAAATGTCATTCTGTTTTTTCAAATGTAATTCTGTTTTTTTTTTTCCAAATGTAATTCCTTT
>JBBPBX010001216.1:45424-56931 GCA_038048925.1 Garcialebias charrua | reverse complement strand
CCGTTTTTTCCAAATGTCATTCTGTTTTTTTTTTTCAAATGTAATTCAGTTTTTTTCCAAATGTCGTGTTTTTTTTCTAATGTGATACGGGCCACTTCCGCTTTGGCTTAATGTAATTCCGTTTTTTCAAATGTCATTCTGTTTTTTTCAAATGTGATTTCGTTTTTTCAAATGTTATGTTTTTGTTGTGTTTTTCCAAATGTAATTCCGTTTTCTTTTTTTTTTATGTAGTTCATTTACACCTTAGGGCCACCATATTAAGAGCATTAAAAGTAACTGTGCAGTAGCAAATAAATAAAAATAAAACAAAGGTGAGGGAAGCATTTAGTTATATATACAGTCCACATACAAACAGCTGTGCAGGAGTGAATACAGAGATGACAGTGTCTTAAGAAAGCCGTGCACGATGCAGATGGTGCATCAGGAGCAGATGAAAAGAAGAAAAAAACATCATGGGTGAGGATGTGAATAGTGCTACTTAACCCAAGCTCGTTTACCGACTGCTGCCGTTAAATAAAACGTGAAGTAGATTTTTTATTTCGTCTGTCTGTACCTTTGGAAGTTTGTTTCTCATTACTCTGGCAGCCCGAGCACTCTTTGATATGATGATTACTCCCAGACATGCAAACTGTATCTATATGATTCCAGTGGGTTTCTTTGAAGAAGACATACTGTAACCCCACCGCAACCCCCTCGGTTCTTAAAGCCAAAGTGGGAGAGAAGGAACTGAGAGCCACGCTCTATAGGGTCTCTGTACTGAGCTTCATAACCAGACTCAACTCATCCTTCGTTCCCCCCCTACCCTCCTTCAGCACATCCTTACTGCTTTCTCTTTACTCTCTTCTTTTAATAAGATTTTCTGCCTATGTTGCTGGAGTAAAATATAATTACATGAGGGGGTTACTGTTGTGTCTTTTTAACTGCAGAACATGATGGAGTTGATCGTCTGCCTGTTCACAAACACAATTTAATATACGGTAATTAAAAGACTTGCAGACTTATAAAACCATTACATTATCCTCATTTGGAATCTTGTACTTGCTGTATTGGTCTAAGTGCTGGATTAAAATGTCATTACAGTAGTCCCTCGTTTATCGTGGGGGATCCGTACCCCGAAGACCCGCGATAAGTGAAAAATCTTGATGTAAGAATAGTGGTACGAGTAGTAGTTTATTTTATTATTTATATAGATCTATATTAAGGTGTTTCAAACCCTTCCCACACTCTTGCAATATTCTAAACGATACCCTGATGCATGCTCAATAATCCAGGTAGAAAAATCTAAAAAAGCTAAGTCTGGTCCTCTGGACATTCAAAAAACAAAACAAAACAAAGCAATAAAATAGTAGTAGTAGTATTTTTTTTTGGCTTTGTTTTGTTATTTGAATGTCCAGAGGACCAGACTTAGCGTTTTTAGATTCTAAACGATGTTTCTAAACTCTCTAAAAGAGCACAGAATATCAAGATTTCAGCTCCCTGTCTCCTCTGCTCATTGCCAACTGCAAGCGCTCTTGGCCACGCCCACTCCTCCTCTCTGCAGGAAGTTTATCCTGCAGCAGTATGGGCTGTACAAAGGTGCAGGAGGTGCTAAATAATTTAAAATAATTTATTTTAAATAAAAATTCCATGCCGGTCATGCAACTCATCCATAAATCAGTCATTTGTGTGTTATGTCCAATCTTATTTTGAAAAACTGCAAGAAACGAACCGCGAAATAGCGAGGGACTACTGTACACACTTTTTGTTGCTTTTACTGTATCTCCCTTATCTGCTGGCAATTGTCAAGCCACCACTGCCGAGGCATGTTTTATCTCTAGGAAGTGAACAAGCTGAAAGGCTGAGAGTTTAAAAGAGGTGGATTACAAAACTGAGACAGCTTGTCAAACTGACCCTCTGTATCTGATGCTCTCTCTTCTACCTTTACAGATATGTGGAGAGAGTGACATATTTTCATTAAAACAAGCCCATGAAACCGTGCGATGTGAATCCGGGTGGAACATCTCTGTCACGGAGGAACATATCTGCATCTAAAGCAGAAACTTGAGAGTACCATTATGATGGTTGTAGCATTGATGGGATATAAGCACATGTATGAGTATACACTGGCAGAAGCAAGGCTAAGCAGAAGACCAATGGTTCTGCATGCTGAAAGAAGGACAACCATTGCCAGGAGCTTGTTAGCTTGCTGTTTCTTACAGGGGATTCTCCTCGAACAGGGTCCTTCTTGTTAACCATGATCTCTCCTTTGCGGAGTGAGCGTTCCAGATTGACGGTGTTCCACACCTTCAGCTGGATAGGTTCCTTACTCCTGAATCACAAACACACATACAACTGTACTTTAGGAAAGAAAAAAAAAGAAGCTAATTACAATACCACTGTTGGTGTGTTTCGTATATCCTTTTTGACTGTAAATCATCTGAACTCCTAAATGAAATGAACCTGATGGTAGCTGGTCCCTTTCCCAGGTCGTAGCGAAACTCCAATATCCTATTATTCAAAGACAGAGAGATAAAATCTCCCTTTCCATCCAATTTTTGGCCGTTGTAGAAGATCAAACCGCTGGAATCATTGGCCATGAGAACTACCGTCATGCTGATTTTTTGACTGCAGATAAAGCACACACACACACAAAAAGAAGTGAACAAACTTCCTTTACAGATTAACAACCGTACTCAATATTTATCAAATGATGCACACTGTCTTGCTCTATCTCTTTACATGTAAATTTACATTTAACATGGTAGAAAATGATAAAGGTGACTGTTGGACACTAGGAGACCACTCAAAAATGAGAGAAAATTGCAAGAAAAAAAATCCATTTCACTTTCATTGAATTCTGAGTGGAGGCACGGTGGAGCCGTTGAGGAGTGTGAAAGGCCAATTGTCCCGTTTTTCTCTAAAAGGCCTCTGATGGACTTACGACTAGTCAAAGACATACCCCGCTTCCCGCACAACGAAGGCTGGAGATAGGCACCAGCCCCAACACAACCCAGAAAGTAAATAGTGAGTAAAGAAAATGGATGGGAGGATGAATTCGAAGTGTTTGTAACCAGCAAGTAACGAGGCCGCATTTTGAACGGCCAGTTGGCCTACTGTCTTGTAGACGGTTTGCAAAACTATGCCCATTATTTTGTTGTCCAACTCCATCTAGCAGGGGTATCAAGCTCACTTACAAAAGGGGCCCAAAATTAAGACCTTTTTCAAACTAAGAGCCAATTTCAGAAAATACATGAACTCAAATCAGATACCCAGCATCTTTTCTTGGTCACAGGTTCCTCAGCAAGAGCTTGATTGGTCTCATTTGATGTTCTCTGTTGTGATTTCTACATCATAATCAAAGGTTACTGAAAAGATTCAAGAGATAGAAGTATTTTACGTTTCACACATCATCTTGAGGACCAGAAAAGATATCAACGAGGGCCACATTTTGCCCCCGGACCTTGAGTTTGACACGTGATCTAGAGCGTACCCGCCTCAGCTGTTCTGTACCCACCTTGGCGGCCGGCACCACATTTATGTTTAAACCTACTGAAGTACACTTTAGAAATAAATATTGGCATATTTAGACCAATTTCTTAAACATTTTTGACTATTGCTGTGGTTTTTAGACCTCAACATTTGCTTTAAATGCATTTTATAAGATGTCAAAATACATCTCAATGTTCTTGAGATAGGTATAAGACACCCATGACAAAATTCAGATGGGTTTGAGATGCCTGCGTTGACTCAGACTATTTTGAGTGAACATTTGTGGCACAAATTTTACATACACGTTTAAAACTCTAGCAAAAGCACCACACTTCTAGGCTTTAGGCTCAGAATAAGCCCAATTTATGAAAACTACATCATATTTTATGTTCAGCAATGTCTCTAAAGCCTCCCTCTGTAGGTTTCACTTGAAGAGGTGGGACTTACCGCAGATCATGGCCGTAGAGATGAAGCCCCTTCAGCTCAAGGTACGAGTCTCCATTGAACAGAGGCATGTAAGACCCTTTTCTCTCAACCACTGAAAAAACAAAGAGATTAGATTCAAATCCAGGTTCTGTTGTTTGGTTTCTGACAGAATTAAAATTCAGGGATTGTTGTACAGTATATCTTTGAGGGACCTGTCAGAGATAAATTCATGAGAATACAGCCTTTGGGAATAGGACTTTTTCTCAACAGAAGAAAAGAAAAGCAGAAGTACTTATGCCAGACTGATTACACAGCACGCCACTGGATGACAAAGAACATTTGGAGACATGGAGAGTTTAACACACATCTGGGACCTGTGATATAATGAAGCTATTGCATTTTGGCAGGCCTTTTAGCGATTTCATGTCTTTGCGATGTGTCTCTGCCTGGCAGTCTGGAGTCATTAGGCCAGGCACCGTGCCATCTTCTAACAAGTGGCTTGACAATAAAAATCCTTCAAGTGTCACTCGGGGGTATTTGTTTATAGCACAGAAACTGCCATCATTCAGGGCCCTGTGATATGCTAAACACTCAAACGCACATACAGTACCTATGGAAGCCAGCAAGCAGGTAACTGGCAGGGATTATCTGAGTTGAGTCAGGACGGAGAAGGAAGACGGAGATGAGAAAGCTAATTAGCTTTTGTGCAGAAGACCGCTAATGATGATGGCACACACCATGGAGAAGAGGGAGAAACAGACTGATATTCCTTTATAATCTAAGCTCTCCGGGAGCGAAAGAATCACTCAGAAGTTAATTTTTGAGACAGCAGTGTAGGTGCACCCCCCCGCCCCCATTTGTTCAGCCTGATACATGGATCAATAGGTCAAGAGGTTAAGTTTTCAGTAGAGACTGAACAATCAGGAAAAGACTGAGCTTGTCAACAAAACATACCTGGAGTTTGTGTTAGGAATGCCTCTTGGCTACAACCACACCAAAATGTATTATAATATTTGTAAAACTGATTAAATTATGCAATTAATGAATTTTCTTAAATCAGAAGGCTGTGGTCGCCATCTTGAATTGGGTTGGCTCCTAAAATTAATCACTAATAAGTGTAAGTTCAGTTATTTTGCTAACATTTTGCAAACAGACATAGTTAACTCCATAGAGTTAATGTCAAAATTCAAACAAAGATATTGAAAAATCTTTTAGTGGTCAGAATATGTGATGACAATCAGTCTTAGCCATTAGCTTGCTACGTTTTAGCTCAATATCTGTAAATATGACTCAGTAGGGGTGCAGGGAAAAAAAAAATCGATTTTTCAAAGAATCTAGATTCTTAGTCCTGGCGATTCAGAATCGATTCTAAAAGCCCCCAAATCAATTTATTATTATTATTAATTTTTTTTCACATTAAAACCCAAAAGATAAAGAAAATAAAACCATATCTCATAGTATATGAAAGAATACATAAAATGAAAGGTGGCAGAAAGAAGAAGAAATCTTATTTTATCTGCCCCTTTTTTCAAAAACAAAACAAGTTCAAACAATCAATTCAAACAATAATCTTCTATAAGTAACAGAGCAAAAAGCTAACCTAATACTGGTTATTTAAGTTACAGAATTTAATGCATTCCTGTATTATTTGTTCCTATTTTTGGTATAAATATCAAACGATGCAAAAAATTTGATACAATAAGGAACCTAAAATTATTGTTTTAAATAAATGTTCTATTTGTTTACATTGTTGTTTAATCTTTTCAGCTTGCCAGTTACAAAACTGAAACTAAATTTATGACAATTTTAATAGAAAAATCGTTTCTGAATCAAAAAATCGATATTGAATCGAATCGTGACACCAAAAATCGGAATCGAATCGATTCTCCAGACACTGAGAGATTCGCACCCCTATGACTCAGTTATACTAGTTTTCCATTTTCAGGGTCATGTGGCTGTGGCAGCCATCTTGAATCAGGTTGAATCCAATTGAAGATGTTTTATTTTATTAACCTTTATTTAACCAGGCAAATCCCATTGAGATCACAGATCTCTTTTGCAAGTGAGACCTGGGCTTGAAGGCAGACTAACATGCATGTTTCTGGTCTGTGGGGGGGAAACCAGAGTACCCGGAAAAACCCCCACATAAACATGATAAGAACATGCAAACTCCACCCAGAAAGACCCCCAGGTCCAACCGGGGATTGAACCCAGGACCTTCTTGCTGTGAGGCAACAGTGCCAACCACTGAGCTGTCATGCTGCTGATGTACATTTAGTGATTACAATCTGTAAGTTGCATAATTATTCCTCCTCTCGTTCATGAGACATACTGCTAAAGCCACAGACAAGCAAACAAATCCACACATGCATACACACACGGGTGAAAACATAATCTGCTTCAACTTCTGCGACTGGCAATAACAAGCCAAAAGCAACATGCATGAACCTGTTCCAGCGTTACTACGGTTGATGATCTGACAATGGAGTCATTTTGTTTACATTTAAGTAATTCTAGTTGATTCGCATGTGCAGTAAATTCCATCAAAAACCCTACAAGCAAGAGGAAACGATAAAGTAACTAAAATTTACATTTTCCATTTGAACATCTTTGTGACAGCTGTAATAATCAGCTCCTTAGTTGCTGCCATTGTTTAGACAGTCACATACATCACCATGCACGGCTAATGATTTGTACATAAATGCAGCTACAAGAGAAAAAAGCATTGTTGAAACTGAACGAAACACTCTGGAGTAGAGTTGCATTCGGGCCTAAAAAAATCCGACCTGACCTGGCCCCAGCCCGTAGCCATTTTTCCTGAACACGACCCTATCCGATTAAATTGACGTTTCATTCAAGATTGAAAATTCAGAAATCTGTAGAGTACCTATATGAGGCGAAGTTTTTGGGTGTCATCATTGATGATAAATTATCATGGAAGCAACACATAAATTCAGTTAAAAAGAAAATATCAAAATCTATTGCAATTTTTTTATAGTCAGGTATCTACTGAATGACAAAGCATTGTGTTTGTTATATAATACAATTGTTGTGCCACATTTAATCTATTGTGTTAATGTTTGGGGAAAAGCATGTAAATCAATTACAAAGTCCATTCTTATATTGCAGAAGAGAGTTGTACGAATTATCAAAGGTAAACATTATTGTCATCCATCAAATATATTATTTTGTAAAATGAAGTTTTTGAAGTTCCCTGATTTAGTGGATTATAACATCTTGTCATTTATGTATAGAGCTCATCATAATACATTGCCTTCTAATATCCAAATGAATTATGTAAAAAGATCCAGTAATTATAATCTTAAGGGGAAAGATGTTTTTCTTAAACCACAATTTAGAACCAGTTTGAAGGGAAGATCTACCATAATTCAAGGTGTTAGACTGTGGAACGATTTGGAGTTAGATGTTAAGGAAGCTAAATCAATCTCAGTATTTAAGAAACTGGTAAAAATCCAATTGCTAAAAAATATATATGAATGTATTTCATGAAAAGTGTTGATATTTGAAATATCGCTTGAGTTATTTACTTGTTTTGACAATTTTTTGAATATGTTTGTTTGAATGGTTTATTAGATAAATAAGGAGCAAATTTTATGAGATTATTTCTTCTTTTGCTGCCTTTCATTTCATATTTACAATGTTTTGTAATTACAGATATGCTAATTGTTATGTTATGTATTTTATTATTGTTATGAAATGAATAAAGATTTTAAAAAAATAACTGTAATTACAGGCCCCCACAAAAATTTTGTGCTGTATGATTCATAAAATCTGTAGATCTGTAGAGTGAGTGAGATCAAGTTCTTGGGTGTTGTCATTGATGACAAAATAACTTGGAAAAAACATATAGACTCTGTAAAAATGAAAAATTCAAAATCCATTGCTGTACTGTATAAGGTTAGGGACCTAATGAATGACAAAGTGTTGTATCTGTTGTATAACACCATCATTGTTCCACATTTAATTTATTGCATTAATGTTTGGGGAAAAGCATGTAAAACTATTACAAAACCTATTTTTATTTTACAGAAAAGAGCCATAAGGATTATTGCAAGAAAACATTACTGTCATCCATCTAGTATATTATTTTTTCAGTTGAAATTACTGAAGTTCCATGATTTAGTAGATTACCATATTTTAATGATGATGTATAAAGCTCATAACAATGCACTACCCTTAAATATTCAGACACATTTTGTTAAAAGATCAAGCTGTTCCAACCTAAAGGGAACTGATGTATTTGTAAAGACACAATATAGAACTAGTTTGAAGGGACAGTCTACCTCATTCCAGAGAGTTGGATTGTGGAATGACTTGGAGTGTGATGTGAAAAAAGCAATGTCAGTGTTTGTGTTCAAGAAAATGATAAAGAGTGATTTGTTGAAGAAATACGTATGAAGTAGTTCAATGTGTAATATCTAGAAATTTGAAAATTGAGATGAGTTATTCATTTTTTTTCATTATTACTTATATATAATTATTGTTTGAAATTTTTTTTATTTTAAAAAGGGGCAGACATAATAAGATATTTTCTTCTTTCTGCTGCCTTTTATTTTATATTTTCTTTTTCCATACAAGAAACATGTGTTTGTTGTGTGTTTTTTAATAAAATGAATAAATAAATAAATGAAATGAAAATCGTATCAAAGCTCGAGACCGGCCCGGCCCACACATTATTATGGCCTGGTCTGGTCCAAATCTGCACTGGCTCGGGTTAGAAATGACAGCTCTACCCTGGAGTTCATATTTCCATAGGTACGTTTCAATGATTTAGATGATCACAGGGTGAGAGTGCAGAGGAAAGTAGGCCATTCAATAAAACTGGAACACCCTTGAGGAAAGTCCTTGACTGTGAATGTGTCTGTTGGCGAGCTGCACTGACAAACCCCGGCTGAATTGGAAGGGAAACCTCCGCTCAGCTGGGCTCACACACTCGCTCAGATGCAAACACTTCATTATTATGACTACGCTCACCTTCAGGCGCCGGATGAGTAGCCTCTGAGCTACCGGCCCTTTTAACCGTGCTGAGAGCGGTCCTCAGAGTGGACGTCCGCCCGACTGTCTTCTTATCTCTGAGCTCCTGTCTGGAACCGACACTCTGGCTGACTGATGCTGCCATTAATCACCGCGGGCAGGGAGGACTGATGCGATTAGTCATCTCATTGATTCCTGTGTAAAAATAGCCTTTTGGAATAGGAGATGCTCTCGCTCACATGGCATCGATTTTGGTTCACCTTGATTTATTTTAATCACCTGCTAACTTGAGACTCGGTACTTGGATGGAGGCTACTCCCATCTGTTTTTCCTAAATTCCCCAGAGGTGCTTCTCTTTTGTTAATAAAGTGCACTACAGCATATTCTCTTTAATTTGCGGCTGTAGAAGTCAGCTTCTACGTAACAACTACACAGGCGGGGAGGGAAAGAAAAATGAAAAGACTTCAGAATGTGACACCGCCAAAAACTTTTAATGATGAACTTCAAAAGTGGTCTTTCTCCCGTCTACCCGCCTTGGTCTGCCAAGTGAAACTAAGTACCAACAAACAAGTTTGAACACAAAACCTGTGGGCGGAGAGGCAGCGAGGGTGGGAACGTTTCGGCTTCCTTACTAACAAACGGAGCTGAGCTGATGCGGTGAACGGCCCAACGGGGCCAATCAAAAGCTGTAACGAACCTCCACATCACCCCCAAACCTGAAGCCTTGGGTTTCATCACAGGATGAATAGAAATGTCACGAAGTGGGAAGAAAAAAAAACAAGAGACAAAAATATGCAAACACCAAGGAGGGGAAATTAAGCAAGACTGTGGAGGACAGAATGTGACAAAATTAAATAAGTAAATACATGTAGTGGAACACCTGATCTCTGACTTTTTGGTTTTACACCTTTTCACATCTCTCTGAAACTTTGAGTGTTACACTTTTCTTGAAGCTCTCAAGGAGACAAGTGGACACTATTTTATTACATTTATTTTGAATTAAGAGACACAAATCAGAAGAGACTTTCTTTAATTTGTGTTAATTCAGAATTAATCAACACAATAACTTCAATATACTGTATTGATCGTGGTTTATGCTGTTAGAATATCTGTCACTTCTTCATATGAGGAACATATAATGAAATGTATAATTTAATTATTAAATACATAATTAAATATACAATTAAATTATTTATTTCATGAAATAAGTATAAGTATGACTTGAGCAGTCAATCAGGCTTCAGGGTTAGGGTTAGTCCCGCCCACCGAGTTTGACGAGTGAGGCTGACGGTTAACATAATTTCATGGTGTCACTGGAGGGCGGAAAGTGACAAAATTAAATAAATAAATCATGAAATAAATAATTTAAAAGGTACATTTCATTATTTAATTGTGTATTTAATAGTATATTTAATGATTTAATTATGTATATATTAATTAAACGATACATTTAATTGCTATGTATGTATTATGTATTTATTTCATTTTGTCCCATTCCGTCCTCCAAAAGATACAAGGGTTCATGGGATCACCTCTCTCGCAGTGTCTTCCTTCGCGTCCCATAGGACACTCGCATTTATATCCTCCCTCGGGCAATGCTCTGCACTGAGAAGTCACATGGCACTTGGTGGGAAGGCAAGGATCATGGATGTCAGCGCATGTTGGACCTAAACGGACAAAAAATAATGAATAAATATGACCATATTGAGGAAAAACGCTAATAAAATGATCATTTCTTCCTCAATTTATTTGAGAAGGGAAGTTTCCTCCTTTGATAGAGGTCATAAAATGAAAAAAAAAAAAGATTTCGAAATATCCGTATTAAACAGTTGTGAGCCTCCCTGAGTTACTTTTTTTGTTTTGTTTTTTGGAAAAGGCTCACACACATCTGGTGGATGATGGGTTTGCCCTCTGCCACAGACCTCCTGAATTCACCCGTCATTACTTCAGCAGCCGGAGCCTGTGGTGAAAAGCGCGTTAATGAACCCCATCCCCGCTGGGCTCACAGGGCTACCCTGTTTTCTTCACTCCCACTTTTATCTTCTTCCTCTCCACAGCTTCCTCCTCCCCTCTTTTTTCCACGACTCTTCCTTTAACTCTGATGTTCTCTCACCTCCCTCATTTATCCGGTTGTCCTGACACGTCCTCCCTCCTAACTACAGCCCTCCCCAATTATGTATTCCCTCTCCGCTCTCTTTCTGAGAACTCTCCCCTTCCTTCAGGAAAAAATAAAAATCTTGGACACTTTTAAATTGACATTAAGATAACTTGAATGTTAGTCCGCAGGCAAAGGTCCAAATCTCATTATTACCATTCATTTTGCCAACATGGCTCATCGCAGCATCCTATGAATAGACTTATCTTTCCTCTTCAGCCTCTCAGGAACCAAACATAAAAGCACCTATTACATAAAAAATGAAGCAATTCTACTTAGATTTACAGATTAAATGACTGTGGCTTTCATTTATCTATTTAAAAACAAACTTCTTTACTTTTTAAGCATGAAAGTTAACTCTGACAGCTGTTTTTCCCTGACTAAACTTTAGTATTATATAAGCACTTTACATGTGGTGCTGTCTAATCTTCTCTTGATTACAACTGCTTAAAAAAAGCTATAT
>JBBPBX010001216.1:18486-42730 GCA_038048925.1 Garcialebias charrua | reverse complement strand
CTAAAAGACTCAACAAAGTATCGTTAAATTTGGATAAGACTAATTATATATTTAGCAAAAAAATAAAAATACTGATGTTTCATTCAAGATTGAAAATTCAGAAATCTGTAGAGTATATGAGGCAAAGTTTTTGGGTGTCATCATTGATGATAAATTATCATGGAAGCAACACATAAATTCAGTTAAAATGAAAATATCAAAATCTGTTGCAATTTTAGGTATCTACTGAATGACAAAGCATTGTGTTTGTTGTATAATACAATTGTTGTGCCACATTTAATCTATTGTGTTAATGTTTGGGGAAAAGCATGTAAATCAATTACAAAGTCCATTGTTATATTGCAGAAGAGAGTTGTAACAATTATCAAAGGTACCATACCATACCATACCATTTTATTTATAAAGCACTTTAAACAGGAACAAGTCCACACAAAGTGCTGGACAAACAAACACGCAACAGGCAACACAGACAATGTTAATAAAGGTAAACATTATTGTCATCCATCAAATGTATTATTTTGTGAAATGAAGTTTTTGAAGTTCCTTGATTTAGTGGATTATAACATCTTGTCATTTATGTATAGAGCTCATCATAATACATTGCCTTCTAATATCCAAATGAATTATGTAAAAAGATCCAGTAATTATAATCTTAAGGGGAAATATGTTTTTCTTAAATCGCAATTTAGAACCAGTTTGAAGGGAAGAACTACCCTAATTCAAGGTGTTAGACTGTGGAACGATTTGGAGTTAGATGTTAAGGAAGCTAAATCAATCTTGGTATTTAAGAAACTGGTAAAAATCCATATGCTAAAAAAATATATATGAATGTATTTCATGAAAAGTGTTAGATATTTGAAATATTGCTTGAGTTATTTACTTGTTTTGACAATTTTTTGAATGTTTGTTTGAATGGTTTATTAGATAAATAAGGAGTAGATTTTGTAATTACAGATATGTTAATTGTTATGTTATGTATTTTATTTTTGTTATGAAATGAATAAAGACTTCAAAAAAAAAAAAAAAGAAACATGCTAATGTTACTCAACAAACAGATGGATGGATGACTAAAGATACAATAACACCAAAATTGCATGACTAAAAATCAGCAGTTACTCATTAGAATTTTTTTTCATACCCCTATTTTCATACAACCTTTTTATCTAATGGGGTTTTGGTGAGAAAAAAGCCATTTAATCATAGAAAAGAGCTGTGGTGTATGTGCACCCACACATTCAGCAGTATTAGCTTAACCTGAGAGCAATTACCTGCCACAAATAATTATTTTCTCTCCCCATGTTTCGGATTTGCAAAGTTGTGGGTGGTAATCTCACGGCTGTATTTCTGGAATTGAGACCTCTTTGAAAGCCCGGGTGACTAATGATCCCCTCGAGTTCGCTATTGATTTCATCCTCAATAGACGAGTCTAACCTGGCCAGGTTGGGAGAGGCTGAAAGAGCTTTGAGGGGGTCATGGTGAAATCTAAAATCCAAGATAAGCAGACTTCGCTTGAACAATGCTTCCAAAACTGACGTGGTGAAGAAACCATAATTAGTCTATGCACATCTTGTCTGAAGACCCTGCTTTTCCAAAATAATCTTTATTCATAAAATTCTCCTGTGGGAGGAAAGACAAATACATCATATTATTGTAATTATTATAATACTTTGTGTTTCAGAAGGTTCCTGGCAAAGAAAATTGTCTTCTTGCTACTGACAGCTCCAATCAAAAGGTGAAACTAGATGCACTAAAATGCACTTTTCATTATCTGCACCTCCGGTTGTTTTAGCCGAATTTCCACCTGCCTTAGTTTATCTTTAAACGATAAGCTTCCTACTCTTCATATCTTTTAGTTTCCTAGTCTTTTTAGTCTTCAATTTTTTTCTGTTTTGGATTCTACTTTATGTTTGTTATTAATATGCATTTAATCTAGAGCATTTCAACTTTAAAATGTTCATTTGTCTATGCACCTCAGGACAAAAAAGAAGAAAAATGTTCAACATACAAGATCTGTCTGTGCACTGTGACAACTTTTATACACTTGTGGATTATTTCAAATGTCTAATCTGTTGGGAGACAACAACAACAAAAAATCAATACACTAACCAGAAGTTTTTAAACAACGCAAGTTTGTACTGTTCCAAAATATGTCTTTCAATTCGATATTACCGGTACAGTACTTTATTTTTTTTGTAAAATATATACCGGTACATATTTTGGGCAGTATGCATGCTCATTCTGTGTTTTAGTTTTTATTAAATGACTAATTAAAATTGTACAATTATAATACTTACCGGTATTATAAGGTATATTGTTCATAACTAAAAGTAGCTCATCACCCCAGAACAACACTAACAACAGTTGAGTTGATGTGGGGCCATGACGTTGACCGATAACTGTTTCTGACCCAACAACCGGGACAAGAGTTAGCTCCTGTAGAATACTGATGGAGAATGACACCCAAGATCAACCTTTAAATAAGAGTGAATGTCTGTTTTTAACTGAAGAAATGCCCGGTTCTGTTCTTCATGTACCATATTTTCCGCCATACACATTGCTCTGTCCTATAAGTCGCATCAGTCCAAATATGTCTAATAAAGTGGAAAAATCCATAAATATGTTGCTTCGCTGTATTCGTCGCATCCATTATGCGTCCCCGCTGATGCGTCGCATTTGTTACGCATCACCGTTGACAACCTGGAAATGTGGGCCGAACTCAGAAATGTGGGCCGAACTCAGAAATGTGGGCCAGTGTTGAGCCAAAAATTGATTGGTTGCCAAATGGCAGCCGCAGGGGCGTTCACAGGAGGACTTTAAGAAGAATTTAACAAGATTAACGGTTAAAAACAATTACTGTATTTGTTTGCTCAAAATTATAGTAAAGGTGTGTCTCAGTCTACCTTTTGTTTAATAAATGCACTTTGATGGTCAAATCAGCTGCTTTTTGAAAGCTGATACGTGGAAGTAGGAATGCACAGAGGGACGAGTTGCTGTGTTTCCTTGAAATTTAACAAGATAAACACCTAAAAACAATTATTTGTTTGCTCAACTTTATAGTAAAGGTGTGTCTCAGTTGAACTTTTACTTAATAAATGCCCTTTTATGGTCAAATTAGCTTCATTTCGCCAGGGTGGTGAAGCGAAATGAAGCCGATTTGACAGTTACTCCAAATAGCGAGCATAACGAAGGTGGCAGGTTATGGCAGGCCTATTGTGTCATTAATAGCTGGTGAAGATTGTCCTTGGGTGTCCTGAAAGGCGCTTTTAAATAAAATGATTATTATTATTAAGATTCTCAGTCATGTTAAATCCCAAAAAGTTCAAGACAAAAACAATAAAGTATAAAGTAAAGTATAATAAATAAAGTCCAGTGTTTTTGTCTTGAACTTTTTGAATTTGTCATTAATAGCCACTTTTATACATGATACAACGGAATGCCTTACTACTCGAGTGCCATCTAGTGGCTGAAAAATGGTAGTATTCCATGTTTTTTAGTCAAAATGAATGAAAACGATCATATCTCAGCCAAAAATTGGTTTATAAATATGGGGGGAAAAAATCCATAAATACGTCACTTCTGCCTATAAGTCGCAAGGCATGCAAATTATGCAAAAACAAAAACAAAAAAAGTGACTTATAGGGCAAAAACTATGGTACACCAAATTTAGCCCAAAGTGTTTGTTTATTCCTATGTCTGAGAGATGCCAAAAAAAAAAAAAAAAGACTGAGACTTTACTATAGATGAAAACACCACTTATCACTGATCTCAGATCTTTTAAATTAAAAGTTTATTACACAATTTGTCATTGCACCTACAGCTTCGATCAGTTTCGGCATACCACCTTTTAACCTGCAAATTGTCCAGAAGTCCCCATATCTTTATCTATTTGGAAGCACTGCTGTTTTCCACATGTTAACTCAATGTAATAATTTGCCTCATTATCTTTAGTTCTCTTTGCTTTGTTCTTATTTACATCCTCTCCCAGCTGCTGCTGCTGCAATGACCCTGCTCCCTCATGGGGATCATTAATGCTTCATGACATTTTGTGATAAGGATGAATTGGAAGGATAAAACCACCTATTAAATTTAATCTGTCAAAAAACAGCTGAATCAATAAATACCAAGGTTGATGGGCCTCTTAGCTGAGCCAACACTCACTTGAGCTCCACTCTGCCGTTAACCAGAGCCAGAGAGATGAAGTCCTTCTTCTTCATCTGACCGTTGTAGAGGAGGAGGCCGGTCGTCTCGGACGCTCTGAACTCCATGGCTATACGGACCGTGTGGTAGGCGGTCATTGTCGGGAAAGCCAAGTACGACTGGCCGCCGAACGATGGGATGAAGTATTTGATCACTGCAGAGGAATGAGGATAAAAAGCCAATTCTGTAATTACCATGTGATTTGCTTTATCTCAGCCTAACAGAAGTTTAATGTGCATAATTACGCATGAGTGGCGGTGATGAGTGACTGCGTCTTGATAGGGAACACAGCCAGTCCATCAGTTTATTTCAGGAGTACCGGTAATCATTTACCAAAAAGCTTTTGGAGTTTTACAAAAAGGAAGAAATTGAGAGGAACCTTTTCGCCCCCCACTCTCAGGTTCATGGACTCTCACACGTGTTTACAAGATGGATTTGCTTTTTAGCCACTCAACAAATATAATTTTACCCAAGCCTCATTTTTTGTCTTCGGCCCATCTGTCTCTGCCCATTTCTCTGAGGAGAATGGTCGCCGATGAGCTCCCTGTTTTCTAATGACTTGATTGATCTGGGGGAGGCTGTGTGTGTGTGTGTGCTTGTGCGTGTGTGTGATTTCAGTTAACCACTCTGATTCAAAGACACAGAGCAATTCTCATCATCTAATCCCCATCAAAGCAATTAGTGTCAATTATCTAAAGATGCAGCTGCGTAAGGTCGCTACTTGTTCCTCCAAATCCCAAAAGTAGGGTAAGTGGGACGAAAAAACACTAACAAAAAATGTGTTTATCAAAAAGTTCTCCTCATTTTGTGATTTTCTCTGAGGAGCTGATTGGGTTTGATGTTACTTTTAGTGACAACTCAGTAGTTGTGCATTAATGAGATGCTGAAACTATCTGAACCACTAGAGATGAGTTTGAGAGCTGTCTGACTCCATCGCACCTGACTTCTTTGTTCTTGAGTTGAAAAATAAAAAAGCATAAACCTGACATTTTCTCTCAGGCTCTGGCTGCTGGTAATTTGTTCAGGCTTTAAATCGCCCTATGAATTCACATCTGTGAGCACTTAAAACTTTCATTTACATAAATCGGCGCTAACTGAATGTCATCACTGCCACTGAGGGTACCTTGCACTCACAGCAAACTAAAGCATGACACGAGAATTATAGGCCGTGTTCTTTACCATGAATTTCTGATTTCATAAAATCTGTTTGTATTACAATAGTGTGCTTCTACTGCCTTTGTATGGGTTAAAGCACTTAATGTTGTAGTTTGCAGTAATTATAAACTAAAAGAAATGGCTGGTTTAATGGTGAGTAAATGCTTAGGGTTTCAAAAAAACATGTGTAAAGGATACGTGTTTCGGTGGAGAATTGTGTTTGTTCTCTGCACTGGTAAGAATTATTATTTAGTTAGATGAATTTTAAAGTGGAACATGAGATCGATAGGCAGATAGGTGCAGCGTCGGCAGTGAAGCGGGCGCTGTACCGGTCTGTCGTGGTGACGAGAGAGCTGAGTCAAAAGGCGAAGCTCTCAATTTACCGATCGATCTACGTTCCCACCCTCATCTATGGTGATGAGCTTTGGGTTGTGACTGAAAGAATGAGATCACGGATACAGGCGGCCGAAATGGGTTTTCTCCGCAGGGTGTCTGGACTCTCCCTGATGGTGTGCTCACACCGAGCAGCGTTTTTACCTCCAAAGCTTCCAGCTTCCATGTAAAGTCAATGGTGGACGCACCTTGGCAGCCTCCTGGCGTCAGGCGTCAGGTCGCGTGCGTGTTGAGCGTGCTGAGGAGCGTTTTTTCGTGCACGTGAACCGGCTTCCACCTCCAAACCGAGCATTCAACATGTTGAAGATTTCGCGGTTCAAACTTTCAAACGCCGCTCAACTCCACCTGATTGGTTGGTGTGTCAACCAATCAGGGAGAGTCGGGGGGCAGAAGAGAGGGGGCAGTGGGAGAGTCCCTATGTGACGCGGAAACGAGGGTGCGCGCGCACTATGTGACGTATTGTTTGTCGGAAAAAAAAAGAAAAGACTCGCGAGCTCGTGGACTATGGAAGAGAAACTCATTGTAGCTGTGTGTTCGCGACAATTCCTTCACGACCAGTCAAGTCTGCTCGACAGAGACGGAAATAAACAGCTCCTCCTCGCCTGGCGGAGTGAGCAGGACTCCGTGCGCAGGGCTCTGTATACCGGTAAGCTCCTCCCACACACCCAGCAGCTTCTGGCTTCTGGCGTTCAGCTCTGGACATGCTGCATTCACAAGTGCGTCCACTTGCGTGCGTGAGGAGCTTTTTGGAGGTTCAAAACGCTGCTTGGTGTGACTGTACCATTAGAGATAGGGTGAGAAGCTCAGTCATCCGGGAGGGACTCGGAGTAGAGCCGCTGCTTCTCCACATCGAGAGGAGCCAGTTGAGGTGGCTCGGGCATCTGGTTAGGATGCCTCCTGGACGCCTCCCTGGTGAGGTGTTCCGGGCATGTCCCACCGGGAGGAGACCCAGAGGAAGACCAAGGACACGTTGGAGGGACTATGTTTCTCAGGTGGCCTGGGAACGCCTTGGGATTCGCCCAGATGAGCTGACCCAAGTGGCTGGGGAGAGGGAAGTCTGGTCCTCCCTACTTAGGCTGCTAGCCCCGTGACCCGACCCCGGATAAGCGGAAGAAATTGATGGATGGATGAATTTTAAGTGAGATCAGATTTTTAATCGCAGGCCACCCTGCGGCTTCTAGGACTCGCCAGCATTTTGGGATTGACCTAAAGGAAGGCTCACAACATGGATCAGTGGAGTGACCCATACATCTGGCCATTTTGGACTGGGAAAGTACCAGCAGGACTCAAGACTGACAAGAAAAAAAAACTGTCTACCTGAAGAAAATCAACAATTGTGGCTTATCTGAATCTGACTCCCTCATTTGGCCTCGGATAAAAGCAGACTATCAAATTTCTCCTGGGACATGGGTAACTAGGGAAAAAGCTTTGTCTATCGCAATGCCCCCCACCTGCACCTCTGAGAACTTCTGTGCAGTCTTATCAGAACTGCTGGCTGAACAACATCAGGACTGTAGCCTATCTGAAAGTGCTCATGGACAAATCTCAATGCCTTCACGTCAAATGCATGTAATCATGTTTATAAATGTGTTTGCTGGTAGAGTTTTTTATGTCTCAAATCGTGTCCTGATAGGACAAGATGTGAAGAGATATTTTTTGTAATACCACTATCCATCCTCATGGCTCTTACCTATTTCTATCGAAAAGTGTTCTGATAAAGAATAAGGGGCGGCGCTATTATAGCAGCAGCAATGTGCACTACGCCCATCTTTTGGACAGCTGTATGAACTTACTGAATCCTGGTACAATGATAAAGCTTATTCTGATTCTAAAACTTAAACTGTATTAAAAAAGTCATATTTAATGAAAATAAATATCTAATTCCGTCTGGCTCACCCTTCTCGCACACAGCCCCTCCTCGTCCAGCAGGACATTTGCAGCTGAAGTCATTGCCGTCGTCCTCGCAAGTGCCCCCGTGGAGACAGGGGTGGGAGTCGCAGGGCTTGTGCTGAGGCGTTTTTCGAACGGTGGTCAGCGGCAGCGTGGTCGTGGTAATGGAGTGGCGTGGCGTGGTGACCGGGACTGCTGTCGTGGTTGTACGCCTGCCACCGAAGGGCCGGCGGGTGGTGCCTGGTGGGCGGCGGGTGATGTAGGGGGAGGTCGCCGGAGGTCTGGTTGTGGTGATAGGGGCAGCTGTGGTGACGGCCGGTGTAGTGGTGGTAGTAGTGGTGAAGAAGGGGATGCTGGACAGGCCTAAAGTAATAATAATAATAATAATAGTAATAATAAAAGGTTTGCTTAAGAATGCTGAGCTTTCTTTTTGAGATTTCCTACGTAAGACCTTAAAGCATGTCATAAATAACCGTTTCGTTTTATAAAGCCTTACACATTCCTGCTAAATCCACATTACATTACCATAATTAGTGAAGCCAATATTCTCATCCTCAGGCTTCTTCACAGAGATGCTGGTGTCTTTGGAGGCCTTTAACTGTTTCAGCAGGGCTGCTACGATGTCCTTCTCATTGTATCTCGTGTCTACAATAAACAAGAGGTACAGCCACTCAGGACAAGGCCTCCGAGGAGCACTACAAAGGAACACAGGACTCAGGTTCCTTTAATGGTACGATGAATACATCAAACAGCCTTGTGTATGACAGGTGGAGGGCCTCCATGGACCACTTGTCCTCCAACCACCGCTTGTCTGACTTTTTTTCCAGATGAATCGCTCTCATAATGTTAACCGCAGATGTTTGTTTTACAGGCCATGGAGGAACGGCGTGTAACAGCACCCGTGAAGGGTGTGAAGGATGCTAAATTTTGCTCATAAAATGTTTTAAAGAGTACAGAGGTGGCTCTGGTTTTTTTGTAGTACAGAAGGACAAATAAAAATGTTTTAGTGCATCTGCCAAACGATTTTAATACAAATTTAGATCCACATAATTTAGATCTTTTAAGCCTTGTGATGAAATCATGAGAAATGTGAGCAACAGATTTACCAGAACTTATTTAAAACTAATAAGATACATTTTAATTTTACACCATATTTCGTTTCTATAACTTCACCCATTTTACTCATATTGATACTTTGCACTGCAACTGAGTTTACTATAATAAAGACAAAGACTTCTCTGAGTATCTATAAAGTAGTTACAATCTGCAGAATTTTTTGCTTCATGTTGAGAGAGTGGGTTTGTTTTGCAGTTAAGAAAAAAAATAATCCCATTTATATGGTGGCCCCAAGGTGTAAATGAACAACATTGAAAAAAAACGGAATGACATTTGTAAAAACACAACAAAAACAACAAAAACACAACATTTGAAAAAATGAAATGACATTTGAAAAAACGAAATGACATTTGAAAAAACGGAATTACATTAAGCCAAAGCAGAAGTGGCCGGAATCACATTAGAAAAAAACAAATTACATTAAGCCAAACCGGAAGTGGCTGAAGTGGAAATTGCCCAAATCACATTAGAAAAAAACGGAATTACATTTAGAAAAACACAACAAAAACACAACAACATTTGAAAAAACGAAATTACATTAAAAAAAAACAGAATTACATTTGAAAAAACAAAATAACATTTGGAAAAACGGTATTAATTTAAGACAAACATAATAAAAAAAAAAACTTTATCCACCTTATTCTTGGGGGCGTCACTGTAGAAGCGATAATGTGCCGTACTTCCGTTTGACCCCGGAAGTAGAATTTTTGCATTGGCTCCTCGTTGTTTGCTTGCTAATCTGCGCGCATCGTAGAAGTTCTGTTGAAGTTCTGTTTTCTGTTATTTCGAGCTAATATTGTCACGAAGATGTCTTGAGGAGCTCGGGTACCTGTTGCGCTGTTCATGGCTGTATGAATAATCACACGAAGCTGAATTTGTGGCTGCAACTAGTGTGTGTTGAACATGCTCCGAAAACAAAAACCTGCATCCTTCTTTGTGGCTGGGCTACGAGAAACCACCTGAAAAAAGACTCTGTATCCTCCAGATGATCGAGAACACCAGGTATGATTTAAGAGACAGCTTTTAGTGTTATGATTTTATGTAGTCAGTGATTAAATGATACTAATATTTTCGTTCATAACTGGCAAATAAACACACGCACCTATATGTATGCTGTGTGTGCGTTTATTTATACATATCTATCATATATATATATATAATATAGGTGTGTGTTTATATATATATATATATATATATATATATATATATATATATATATATATATATATATATAATATAGTGTGTGTGTGTGTGTGTGTTCATAAATGAACCCTAAAGTTTGTATACTGTACTTTTACTTTCAGATGGGCTTGATGAGAGTGTGGAGCTGCTCAACACCACCAGTCACATGCAGCATGACTGTTGGAATGTGGATTGACATAATGTCAGAACAAACCAACAACCTTATTCTATGGTTGCCCCGTGAAACAATTAAAGCAACATGTTTTGCAGAAAGCTAAAAACTTGGACTCCAGAAGTGAATCATACATGCAAATAACACTGTGAAATATTTATTGGCTGTTTCTCCCTCTGGAATAATCATGTTTATTTCAGATGCTTATGGTGGTAAATGCAGTGACAGGTATATAACACAGAACTCTGGGTTTCTGGACTATCTGCGTGCTGGAGATGAGGTGATGGGTGATCGTGGTTTCACAGTGAGGGACCTGCTGCAAGAGCTATGGTGTCAATGTAATCGTTCCAGCATTCACACGCAAAGGATGCCAGCTTATTTCAAGTGAGAAGTGAGAAGACATTAAATGTAAACATTTTTCTCAAACATGTACAGTACTGGTGTACTTGCTGTAAACGTAACACAACTCAACATGTTTTTTAAAGGATGCAATGTTAACTATATTACATTAGAAAAGTATTTGCTAAAATGATTCATTTGTTATGTACAATAGTTGACTGTTAACCTTCTTACAAGGTTAGGTTTTTGTGTGCACTATATCAGTTAATTTTGGATTAAACTACTGTTTCTATCTAAATGTCACTTTTGTCATTATCAAGTTTTTAAAGATCGTTTCCTGTCTATTTCATTATTTGTTTTCATTTACTGTATTTTATTAAAAGTTCTCAAGGTGCTTCATTTGTGAATCAGTAAAGTATTTGTCAAAAGAAATGTCAAGCTCCAGGTGCTCAGTTGGTGTCCAGATAAACATCTTGCAGCTCAAAAGTCCAAAGCAACATCATTGTTAGCTGGACCTGGAGATGTGGATTTTTAATGCTTAGACTGGACTCTGTGTTTGCCTTAAGGTAAATAAGATTGTGTCCCACCTCTCTTAACATAACAGGACCAACCTTGTTACTGTGAAGATACTAATAAGCTTCAGAGCTTTTCAGATTGCTCATCGCTTCGCCATCTGAAGCAACTGTCAAAGTAGCTAAGTATGCTAGTAGCTAAACATGCTAGTGTACGTTATTTTCGGCCACTTCTTCAAGTCGTCCTCCCACCCCTCAACAGCTGTAGGTAGCGGTAAAACAATATCTCTACATTTGAGTTGTGATAGTTTATGTTCCCACATATTTTATGACCTAAAACCTCTGACGAAAACCGGTTAGCGCGTTGCTAGCGTGTAACAAAAGTGCCGGTTCTGACTTTCAGCGGAAGTCGTTCACATAATTCGCGCAAGGCATCATGGGGCGTAGGAATAAGGTGGATAGTCAACATAAAACCGAACACAGTACTCAAAGTGTAAACACACACACACGGAGGTAGTTAGCATGCTATCCTTTAGCCTTAACAACATAAAACTGAACACAGTACTGTAATGTACACACACACAAACACAAACATACACACACGGAGGTAGTTAGCATGCTATCCTTTAGCCTTAACAACATAAAACTGAACACAGTACTGTAATGTACACACACACAAACACAAACATACACACACGGAGGTAGTTAGCATGCTATCCTTTAGCCTGTACAGTATAAACTATTTTGTTCAAGCTTAAAGAAGACATGATGCTGGAAGAACTCCAAATGTAATATTGTTTTTTCAAATGTTGTTGTGTTTTTGTTGTGTTTTTCCAAATGTAATTCCGTTTTTTTCTAATGTGATTCAGGCCACTTCCGTTTCGGCCACTTCCAGTTTGGCTTAATATAACTTGTTTTTTTCTAATGTGATTCCGGCCACTTCCGCTTTGCCTTATTGTAATTCCGGTTTTTCAAATGTCATTTTGTTTTTTCAAATGTAATTTGTTTTTTCAAATGCAATTTCGTTTTTTTAAATGTAATTTCGTTTTTTTAAATGTTGTTCATTTACACCTTGGGTACATTTACAATAATTGTAGCTAAATTAAAACGTATTAGCATCACTGAGAAGGCTGCTAACGATGCACATCCTTGAATGAATTCCTTCACAACTGAAAATGAAAAGTTAAAGATTTGGACTATGGAATATCAATGCATACTTTTAAATGATCGCATAGGTTTGTAGAAAAAGTACAACATTGTTAGTAAAACTTTACAGAGATATGAGTGAAATAGAGACATCACTCACCCGGTCTGAAGCGAGCCTCCACCACGGCCAAGATGGAGCGGCTGGGTTTCAGGTTGCGAACGCGAACGCCCAGAAAGTCTCTGCGCACCGGCGACTTCCTGAACAACTCGTTCAGCTGAAGTGGAGAAAGAAAGAGACAAGAGGTGATGAACGAGACATGCAATGAGCTCCACGCTTTCATCACACCAGCTGAGCGCCATCTTTTAGGGAGACTGCCGCTCTCCGGGCGCGGGTGCACAAATTGACATTTAGCTGGCTGAGGCGACGTTAGTTTAGGAGCAAGTTTTCAGCAGCAGCAAAGATAAATGTCATGCTGCCCTTACATTCTGACAGGGTTGGCGACTGATGACTCGCTGTGTTTATGAGCTAACGGGACAGACAGCTGCGAGAGGAAGCTAAGCTAATCTTTTTAAGCTAATAAAAAAAAGATTTTCTTTGGCTTAAAAACTACAACAAAACCAAGACAAGCTCATCCTAAAATAATAAAAAACAAGTGTTATACTTGGTGTTTACCTATCGTTTTGCCATTTTTTCTTGTGTCTGAAATAATACTAACTCCAAGCTAATACCAAATAAGCTGCATGTTCCGCTAATGCAATTAGCACCATAGCGGCTGTTTTGTTCATTTATGAGCAGCGCTAAATAACACACTTCCTACAGATGTTAAAGCCAGTCCAAATTAAAATGATGTAAAAATGTTCTCAGATATAAGATCCAAATGTCAAATAGTTGGGCGGTTATGATTTAAAACGCGGGAGTGGTGGTGCAGAGGTTTGCGAAGGTGGGCCTGTGATTGGCAGGTCGCCGGTTCAACTCCCTGTACAGACAACATCAAAATGTAGGTGGAAGAGACAAAGCACCCACACCTGCCTCCACCCTCGGCCCTTTAGCAAGGCCCTTAACAGAAGCTCCCCAGGGTGCCCTAGATCAGGGGTTCCCATACTTTTCCATGCCATGGCCCCCCAAACAGCATTAGCTTCTGGCGGAGGCCCACCTCGCAAAACCCACGAACAATGCTACAAAATATGTAAACAAACATCAACTTTTAGAATGTTTCAACTTTTATTTACTATACTGTATTTAATTAATTATTACAGCTGCTGAGCATAATAAAAATGTTGTTAACATGTTTTAAACACGGTTTTATATTCCCAGTGAAAAAAACAACTTTCCAACAAACCGTTGGACAGAAGAACAAAACAGAAGAAATACAACTTCTCTCTCAAGCGTGTTTATCTGGAAATGACAGATTTTATTCTTTAAATACTTTTTTACTTTTGCTTTTTTAAATCTTCTTCTCTCCAGCTTGGGGCCACAGCCCCCTACTTTGAAAACATTGCCCTAGATGTTGATCCACTGTGAGAGGGTGCTATTTATAAGACTGAGCTGAATACAGCATCTCAGACTGAGGAAGTCTTTCGGACGAAAGACGAAACATTTCTACATTTTTTTTTGTGCTTTGTTTTGTTTTTTGAATGTCCAGAGGACCAGACTTAGCTTTTTTAGAGATTGCCCTAGATGAACAACAAAAATGGTTAAATCATGTCATCTGGACCAGTTTCTTTAAGTGAAAAAACATGTCGTCCCCCATCCAGAGGACTTTGTCAGTCTGCATCCTGCCAACCAGATCTGTCCCATAGGTAGCCTTCATTGCTGTGTTACAACCAAATTGTTGGTTTACACTACAAGCACCTTTAACACAAGACTGTTTTGTTATTTGATCGATCATTTTACGTGTCTGTATAATGAACACATCAGGGAAATGTGGGATTCTGTATATATTCAGTATAACTTAATTAGTGGACAACTTTCAAACCTCTTCAGTCACAACTGCCTCAAATGAAGTGAGCACCGATGTAATGAATAAATGAATAAATAAAAAGCTGCTGATTGGTCAGTGAGAATGATGATTAAGTATATTTTGTTCAGCTAGAGTATTTAAAAGATTAATTTCTTCTTGTACCAAACCCCGCTGGTTTGTGGACTGAGGCGCAACGACAAACTAGGAAGTAAAAATCCTCCAAAGCTGGATTAGAGGTGAAAGTCTCAAACTAACATGCAGACACACTTCTCTCGTGTTCTTCTCCCATGTGCTTTATTTATGTAGAAATAAAAGTAGATTGATATGTTTTTAAAGAACTGCACCGCAGCTCGATTCTTCTTATGTAAAAAGACAACTTTTGTTTTTGCACGTACTGTACTTTGTGTGCGCTGTATAGTTTGTGCTGGAAGATGAAGAGTGGGGGGCGACTGCTGTCAAGCGGCACACCAGGCTTCAAGAGACCCACAGGCTGAGAGCGTTAACGAGCACTCACACACATGCACAAAACGCTGTGAGGTAGCAGATTAGGTCCCAGTGGGGGCGAGTGACACCGATTTAACAGCTGGTACATGTGTACAGTGTACACACATGCACACGGTTCCCATTTTATCTGAGGAGCGAGGTCCTGGACTGTCAACAGAGACGTTTGCTCAAAGGCCCGAAGAGGAAAACGGACCAACCAACCGTGGAGCGGGTCATCGGCGGGAGTCAAACTATGATTATCGTGCTGCTCTGACTTTGGCTCGCTAATTGCTTTTTGCATCCAAGTTTACAAAACTCACATCTACAAAAAAAAAAAAAAAGATTTAAAGTTTTTAAACAGCTGGAAAAATTTTAATTAATCTCAAAAGAAAAGCTACTTTCAAGTGTTGTGAAGTGTTTGGCAAGCAAACACACACGTCTGCAGCGAAACATTAGTTGTGTTAAGATTGAAGAGCGTTTCTTCAAGCCAAAATCTATAAAAGTGTTTTAATTAATCAGTTATTTTTGTGGAAAGATGTGCTGGGATTACAGAAAAACACTGACAAATAGGCAGTAAGAAACAAAAAATGTTAGACTGCTGCAGTGAAAAGATTTGTTCTTTTACCCGGGTCACAAAATATAATGTTTGATTGTGAAGCGTAATCTATTCTGCAGATCAGCTGAAATACCAGATTGCCAATATGTTCCTCTTTATTAAAACTCAATCAGCCAGGGCATGATGTTCTCTGATCAGAGTGAACAAAATGATTTTTTATTTACCGTTTTTTCCGGAATATAGGCTGCACCGGAATATAGGTCGCATTGTCCAATTATTGCCCCAAAATTGGAAAAATCCATATACGGGTCGCACCTGAATATAGGTCGCACCTATAAATATTTGTTAGCCGAATACTGTATATATGTTAGTGTGTCTCTGTTTAATTTTTGTTAATAAATGATTACAAATCAGATTATTTTAGAACGTTAGCGGCCAAAAGTGATAAAAAGCCATAAATAGGTCGCACCTAAATATAGGTCGCAGGGCATGCAAAACAGACAAAAAGCCACAACCTATATTCCGGAAAATACGGTAATTCTTGTTTTTCCATCAGACGTCAGAGCAGAGAAATCACTCCGGCTCAACGTGGCAGAATATTATCCAGCAGCTTCAGAGGTGTCAAGTTGGTAAACTGTGTGGTGATACCTGCATGAAAGAGCTGAAAGAATCTGATCATAGCTCTCCGTGAGGAGTTTCATTGTGTCATGACGCGCCTGAGTCTTATTTCAGAAGCGTTTGGCCTTTTGACAAGAACGCTTTCAGAAAAACACTAAATGTGCAGGACGACTTTTTTGATTTTATTCCTCCAGTGGCCACGAAGTGACAATTTTCACTTGAGTCAGTTGTCGTCAGCTGGACACTTGAGGGCAGCAGAATAAGCTGAAAACACAGCGCATTGAATTATATCAAAACCTGTCATCGTTTGGTCTGCGTAAAGTTTTTTTTTCTTTTTTCTGGTTAACAACAGCTGTCAGCTGCGTCTGCGAGGCTAAAAAAAACCCAAAACAAATAGCTAAAAGAGGCTTTAGAGAGCTGCGGGATCCTAAAAGTTGTGATTATTCTGTGAGTCTGTTAAAAAATAACTCCTCTTCATTGCTATTGTGTGAACAATTCAAACTATTCATTTTTCACATGTTTTGTATTTCAGTCTAACTACTCCTGCGTACAGTACAGTACTGTGCTTTTTAAGCCATTTCTTTCCCCAAAACATTCAGCTCATTCAGGAGCAAAGTGATCTGACTTTTGATTTTAGTAGCTTTTATAAGCTTAAAGCTTTTTCAAATCTGCTTCATCATATCTGCTCTACTTTGTTTTCTTATGCTAATTTTAGCTACAATTCTATTATTTCTTGGCTTCTACCGTATTTCCGGCCTATAAGTCACACCTTTTTTTCCTAATTTGCATGCCCTGCGACTTATAGGGCGAAGCGACATATTTAGGGATTTCTCCCCCCCATATTTTTAGACAAATTTTTGGCTGAGATATGACCATTTCCATTCATTTTGGCAAAAAAAATGGAACAGTACCACTTTCGGCCACTAGGGGTGCAGGCAGTACCACTTTTGGCCGCTAGGGTTCACCGACCATTCCCAGCTCATGTGTACGACAGTAGACTCATCTGGTCGGACTCACTCTGTCGCAGCACAGCCTCCTGCTCTCTGGAGGTCTGAACTACTGTTACCTCAGTGTTTCGCTGTTAGCAAAATAGCTCAAGAACCACACGACAGATTTTGATGAAACTTACAGAAAGTAATCACTGGATGTACATTTACAACTGATAAGCTTTAGGAGATGTTTGAGCTAAAATTCGATTTATTTATCATTTATTTTCGCAGCACACGCACATTTGGAAGGCCGTCAAAGCGAAACAATTTAAATTCAGCTGATTTGACCATTACAGGCATTTAATAAGGAAAAGTTCAGCTCAGATACACCTTTACTATAATGTCAGCAAACATTTTTTTTGTTGCTGTTTATCGTGTTAAATTTAAAATAAATGCAACGTTCCCACCCGTGCGGGTGCACGTTTTGCACGTAGCAAAACAATTTTTTTAATTCAGCTGATTTGACTATTATGTTAATTTATTAAGGAAAAGTTCAGCTCAGACGCTGATTTGACTATTACGTTAATTTATTAAGGAAAAGTTCAGCTCAGACACATCTTTGCTATAATTTTCAGCAAACAAATAATTGTTTTTAAGGGTTAATCTTGTTAAAGTCCTACCGTGCACGCTCGTGTGGCCAATTCGCAGTCAATCCATTTTTGGCAAAACACTAGCCCACATTTCCGGGTTGTCAGCGGTGATGCGTAACGTCAGCGGTGATGCATAATAGATGCGACTTATAGGGCGAAGCAACATATTTATGGATTTTTCCACTTCATTGGACATAATTGGACTGATGCGACTTATACGGCGGTGCGATTTATAGGGCGGAATGTATGGTAGTTACCCTTTTGCTTACTGTAGCTTTTAGATAGCCTGTTTCTTATTTTAGCTACCGATTTGCAACTTTAACATTTAGTAATTTGCTACTTTTAGTGACCCTACTCATACTTTTAGCTAACTTTTTGCCGTTTGGGTGGTATTTGTGATTTTAAGCTTATAGCTAGCCTTTGGCAACTTTTAGCTTATAGCTACCATTTTCCTTTTTTTGTGCTAGTTTTCAGCTACTTTTAGTTTTTAACTGGTGTTCTGCTTCCTTTAGTTTCAGCTTCTACAGAAATTTTCAGTACAGTCGTCCCTCGCTACTTCGCGGTTCGTTTATCGTGGACTTGCTCTGTTGCAGTTTTTCAAAATAAGATTTGACATGACACACAATCGGCTGATTGATGGATGACCCGCACGATCGGTATGGAATTTTAACTTAAAATAAATTGTTTAAAATTATTTAGCACCTCCTGCACCTTAAACTTCCTGCTGCAGCTGATCAGCTGTTCACCGTGCAGAGCGTAGAAGTGGGCGTGGCCAATAACGCTTGCGGGTGGCAAAGAGCAGAGAAGGCAGGGAGCTGAAATCATGACATTCTGTGCTCTTTTAGAGCGTAGAAACCTTGTTTAGAATATTGCAAGAGTGTGGGAAGGATTTAAAATGCCATATATATACTGTATATATATATATTATTACAGGTAGTCCTCGAGTTACGACGTTTCGTGGTTACGTAACGCATCTCCATTTAAAAATAAAAATATTTTGAATTTTTTTATTTTGAAAGCCGAGTTCCGAGTTTTCTCTGCAGGGTGTCTGGACTCTCCCTTAGAGATAGGGTGAGAAGCTCAGTCATCCGGGAGGGACTCGGAGTAGAGCCGCTGCTTCTCCACATCGAGAGGAGCCAGTTGAGGTGGCTCGGGCATCTGGTTAGGATGCCTCCTGGACGCCTCCCTGGTGAGGTGTTCCGGGCATGTCCCACCGGGAGGAGACCCAGAGGAAGACCCAGGATACGCTGGAGGGACTATGTTTCTCGGCTGGCCTGGGAACGCCTTGGGATTCCCCCAGAGGAGCTGCTCCAAGTGGCTGGGGAGAGGGAAGTCTGGGCCTCCCTACTTAGGCTGCTACCCCCGCGACCCGACCCCGGATAAGCGGACGAAAATGGATGGATGGAGTTCCGAGTTCCTTCCGGTTTTGACAGCAGAAGCAGTAGCTTGACAAGGCCGGACCTTATTGTTTTGACCGGCAGACCGATGAGGAGGGACGAGCTAACATGCTAATACAGTAGACCTTACTGTAAAGCTCTGGACCACGAGAAGCAATGGAAAACTACAGGCAGCTGCAGAGCTAGGAAGAACAACGAGCTAACATGCTAAAAGACAGCTTCACCAGCTCCCAGTAGGTTATTAACTCTTTTTTCCCTTCATTATGGCTCCAAATGTATGTGTTTTTTGATAATTATGTAGGGTACTGTGTTAGGATAGGCTTAGTGCTTGGTAACTGTACAGTACTGTACATGTATATGGGGCAGTATGTACGTATTTTCCGACTTACGTCAAAATTCGAGTTACGATGGAGCGTAGGAACGGAACTCCGTCGTAAGTCGAGGACTGTACTATTATTCTTACGTCGCGGTTTTTCACTCATCGCGGGGCTTCAGGGTACGGCTCCCCCACGATAAACGAGGGGCTACTGTACAGGTAGTCCCCGACTTACGAGTGCTCTTACTTACGAGGTCCCGGACTTACGAGTATGCATCTCATAAATTTTTTTAATTTTATTTTATTTTTTTACTTTTTTTACTTTATTTTATTTTTATAAATGAATACATGTACAGTACTGTACAGTCACCAAGCACTTAGCCTATCCTAACACAGTTTTTAAAGATGAAGGAATGAGTTGAATTGTCTCCCTTTCACATAAAGGGAGCTAGCTCCCTTTATGGGAATGGAGCCTGCAGGGAGGAGGGAGACAATTCAACTGACTCCTTAACTGTGTTAGGATAGGCTAAGTGCTTGGTGACTGTACAGTACTGTACATTTATCTATTTATAAATAAAAAACAATAAAAAATAAAAATACTGTATATACTGTATATTTTTAATAAATAGATAAATGTACAGTACTGTACAGTCACCAAGCACTTAGCCTATCCTAACACAGTTTTTAAAGATGAAGGAGTCAGTTGAATTGTCTCCCTCCTCCCTGCAGGCTCCATTCCCATAAAGGGAGCTAGCTCCCTTTATGTGAAAGGGAGACAATTCAACTCATTCCTTCATCTTTAAAAACTGTGTTAGGATAGGCTAAGTGCTTGGTGACTGTCCAGTACTGTACATGTATTCATTTATAAAAAATATATATATATATATTATTATTATTTAAAAAAAAATTGTGATCCTACTTACGAATTTTTGACATACGAGCGCCCCCTAGGTACGGAACTCGCTCGTAAGTCGGGGACTACCTGTACAGTCATTCAGCGTTAAGCATTTATACTGCAGTTTAACAGAAAATGTAATTTTTTTGGGGGAAACTTTTCTATCATCTTCAAATTTAGTACAAAGGACTGAAATCTCAGAAATGACACAAACTGGCAACAGGGAGGAAAAACTCTTTACCAACCAAACGAGATCATTTGAAAGACTTGATAAAACCAGGACTAGCCGTAACCGCAGGGCATGCTCATGTGTCACTTACTGCGTTCTCTATGCTGCGGGCCGTCTCTCCAAACAACTCGGACTTTTGGTCGTCCATCTCAGGCGTGTGGAAAACCTCCTGACCTTCCACCTGGTCAAGATTCAGGAAGCCGGAGAACTTCATCGTTGCTGGATGGAAAAAAAGGGCAAGAATAAAATATATGACACTAAAACCAGACTGTAGCTTAAACCCTCTTCTTCTAGCCCTCAGTCCCCACTGCCTTCACATGGTGCTCGTTTTAGGCATAGGGTGAGTGATGGATTGCATGTTTGTGTCTCTTTGACAGGTGAGGTTAGTGAGCAGGTTGCTGATCACCTGAGGGGGTTGCAGCAGGCTGGAGTTTGGCTGCTAAAGGTTAAGGTGATGGTGAGGGAGGATGTTGTGGGGAAGGAGGTGAAGAGTGAAATGTGGAAGAAAGGAGGGGAAAGGAAGGTGGAGAACCAGTGTTACCAGATTGAGACTCGTCCCAAAAGTTGACTTTGGCATGGAGGTCTGGGTAAAAAGACAATAAGTCAGACAGATGCAAAGAGGCACAAAGAAAAAGAACACACACAAAAGAAAACAGCCTACGGGCACACTGAACAACACCTTTTTCCATAAAGGGAGAGCCTCCTGTGCAACCTTGAGGGGTTGTGTTGTCAAACATACATCAGCTTTTTATATGGTTTCTTCATAGCGCTGTTCGTGAGGCGAGGGCTTGAAATAAAACTGAGCTCTGAGGGCACTTGTGTGTGTGTATGTGTGTGCGGTACAGAGGAGCGTGAGAGACGCTGACGCCGAGCTTCCATGCCGCTCGTAATCAGCAGAACAAATTGCCCAAATCAATCATTGCTGCCCCTGTCTGAGCAACGGCAGCGAGAACGGGAAGAGCACTTGTATGATTATCGTGAGAGATAGTTGTAATTGTCTCCTTAATGCCGCCGGACCGATGACTGACACAGTCTAGTTCAAAAAGCATGAAAAGGACAGCAGACACTAGCAACATACAGTACACTCCACCACTACTCTTACTTTCCGTCTATCGCCGCTTTCCGCTTTTTTACAGTACTATCACGGGCTGCACACATTGATTCATACGTGACGACGGCCATAAAACAGGAGCAAATGGACTCGATCTGGCCGCCAAGAAAAAAGGTAAAGAAACTGAGGGGGACAGTGAGTCGTATCGGACTTTTAATCTGGAAAGAAGACAAACAGAGAGGGTGATTTTCCAGCCCACTTCCATAACGGATGTAAAGAGAAAGATAAAAATAAAAAAAGGAGATAAAAGGAGGGGACAGAGCTACTCAACTATCAGATACTAGTGAACTGTTAAATGTAATGGATTTGTCAGAGTTCCCCTGGCATATGGAAGAGTTTTACTACAAAGTAGTAGTAGAGCAGTGTGTAATAACTCCTACATGAGTACTTGCTGGACATTGTCTATTGTGTGAGTGTAAAATGCCTTGTTGAAATATAACACATGGAGACCTGCATTGATTTTTAAATGCTACAACATTCAAGCAAATAAAAGCTAAATTATCTCCATGGTTGGTTTCCAATATTATGGTCGTTTGAACGCACCGGCTCATAGAGATCATATTCTCCCGGCTCAGAGTGCAAAACTCTAATCCTGCCACAGATGTCCTGAAGTCTGTGAAACGACGAATTAAACCTCAGCATTTGATGTCTCAATAAAATACGGAACCATGAATAATACGTCCCCTTGTTCTGCGACTTGCAGGCAGATGTCAATAAGCTGAATTGGACAATGAGATGGCAGCCGATGCACGAGGGGACGTGTCATCGCACATGTAATGAGTGGAAGATCAGCTGAGGCCTTCTCAGGAGAAGAAGAAGAAAAACAAGGTCCAGTGTATTGATCATCTAATCATGCTCCCTGAATTTATCACTAACGCTTGAGCTTAATGAAGTATTGATCTCCGGTGTGCCGCTATTGTTGACCGAGATAAATATTTACCGGCTTTTTCCTGATTTGTTTTCCTGATTTGTTTTTATATGTTCAGGGTCGCCATCAAGGGGAGGTCATCGGGGGCTATGGCCACCCATCCTAATTTGTCTTCTACTGTGTATTAGCAAAAAAAAAAAAAAGTCATTACTCACTGGACAGATTTGAATGAAAGTCAGAAAGTATTTATTGCATGTACACATGAACTGGATTCTAGTTGGCCACCATAGCTAATCAACTTTAGCGAGTTTACAAGTATAACTCAGCCAATATTCCAGATTGATTATTTGGTAAAGCAGTTGCTGATAATTATCCCCAACACATACTGTAATCTGTTTTGACAGCTAACAGCTTGCACCACATCTTGTTTAAAGTTTTGGCATCAAAGGCAACAGGAAAACTGTATTCCTTCAAGAGATGCTAGTTTCTGTTATGAAATGAATATAAGAAAGGAAAGAACAAACTTGTTGAGTTCAGCAGGGGCAGCACTACCGTACTCTCTGTTAATGCCTATATCAGAAAGAGAAGTCCTAACTGTCAAATTAAGGCCCATGCTTGCGCAACATTAAACACACAAACGCATACAGTAGTCCCTCGCTCTATCGCGGTTCGTTTTTCATGGACTCGCTCTATCGCGGTTAGGATACGAAAACATTTTTTTTTTTTTTTCATTTTATAGATGGCCTCCCTTCACACCTTATAGCCATCCTCTCACTCCAATATGTATTTTTTTTTTAATAGAGAGAAAGAAAGAAAAGAGAAAGTGAGACAACAAAACAACAATTATCCACAAAAAGAGCACAAGGCAAACACACCAAACCTCCGTCCACAATCCTGCAAAGCACATGACAGAACACAGCAACGAAACATACAAGCATAAAGACTGATAATATTCATGACCTTGCATTAGATTTCTATATATAAACATACCCATACCTACAAATATATATACAGTATACATACATATATATTTATATTCATTTATATACCCATCTACATATATCTACATATACATCCCTGCATCCATTTGTGTGTGGTTGTGAGCATGCATAAGTGAATAAGGTTCCTCCAATAGAACATTTAGTAGCGATTGTGAAGCATCAGAGATCTGTCCCCCCAAAGCCCGAGACAGACGAAAGGGCGATCAAAGCCCAAGACCCCAGGAAGGACCCCGAGCCCAGAGTCCCCAGGACCACCCGAACAGGACGAGCCACTCGTCCACTCCCCAGATCCGACCAAGGGGAAGAACCGGACGAACCCCACCAGGGACCACACACAATGACCCCCCGGGGTCAACAGCGACAAATACACAGGCCCCCGCCGGAGCCCGCTGCACCGATGTAGCCCCAGGGCCGGTCACCGATGCTCGGGCACCGGGGACGCCCACCCCTCAGGTCCAGACCCGACAGGACCAGAGGACCCGAGCCCCACCAGGCAGCCACCAGGCCGAGCCGACAAACGCCCAAGCGCCCAGCCCCAGATAGTGAGGGTCCCAAGCACGCCCGCAGGCAGAGGAACACCCACCAGGGGGCCACGTGGCAGGAGCGCGACACTAGGTAGCCTCAGAAGTATCAGAGAGGGGGCAGTCCAAGTCCCAGCCTGACACTTAAACATTCATACACAGACACACTCATTCAGACCCACCCTCATCCTCACCCTCAGTCATAGAAAGACAAACAATAACGACACGCTCCATTCATAATCCCGATGCACACTCTATACCCCCCAGGTCCAAGACATGTACCTGCTCCCTACATGGGGCAGCCCACATCCAAACCCAGGAGGTAGGCCCATTCATTCTGGGGTGGAGAGTAGCAGATATCCAAGATCCGGCCCACCCCAAGCCCCGCCGACAGGACAGGACAGGACACTCGAGCCCAAGCAGCCCCAGGGGGAGCGCACTGCCAGTCACGCCCACGGAGGATACGAAAACATAGTTGAATGCCACAAATGATCCTAAATCACTCGTACGCACAGTTTAAGAACAAATCTGTGCGTACGAACGGTTCGTGCATGAGGCCCATTGTTTAGAATATTGCAAGAGTGTGGGAAGGGTTTAAAACACTATA
>JBBPBX010001216.1:0-18189 GCA_038048925.1 Garcialebias charrua | reverse complement strand
ATATATACTGAATAAACTACTACTTGCTACTTGTACTACTGTTCCTATTTTGCAGTTTTTCACTTATTGCGGGGCTTCAGGGTACAGATCCCCCATGATAAACGAGGGACTACTGTACAGACAAAGCCTTCTGTCCATCCTCTGAGTTCATTTCATGCTGATTTTAATATGTTGCCAGATAGCTTGTGTATCTAAATGCAGCAAACGAAGCAGTTCCAATGGAAATTGGGGGAGGGGCAGCACAATATGACTCATGTTGGACCAGCGAAAGGAACAAAGAGGACAGCGGAAATGGCTAAACTTGATAGGCTGTGCAAATGTGTGTGGATCTACAAATACATCACAAAACACACATAAAGTGAGCACAAATGGGCCTTTATATAAATATTTCAAATACAGGTAGTCCTCGACCTACGACGGCCTCGACTTACGACGTTTCGGGGTTACGTCACGCATCTCATAAAAAAACTTAAAAAACCCTTTTCTTTTGAAAACTTTTATTTTGAAAGCCGAGTTCCGACTTCCTTCCAGTTTTGACAGAAGCAGTAGCTTGACAGCGGAAACACAGAAAGACCCGCTCCGGACAGAGCTTCACGGCACAATCAGCAAAGCAGTGGACAGTACAGGTGGAGATTAAACGCTCTGGACCGAGCTGACGGCGGTTTTACGTCGCAAACAAATATTGGATGGACAGACGGACGGAGGTAGGCCACGTTCAGCAAGCTACTGCAGTTAGCCAGCTAGCTCCCTTTATGTGAATGGAGCCTGCTAGGGAGGAGGGAGACGATTCAACTTGCTCCTTCGTCTTTAAAAACTGTGTTAGGATAGGCTAAGTGCTTGGTAACTGTACAGTACTGTACATTTATTTATTTATAAAAAAAAATTCCCGTATGTACGTGTTTTCCGTCTTACGTCAAAATCCGAGTTACGACGGGGCATAGGAACGGAACTCCGTCGTAACTCGAGGACTACCTGTAGTCTATTTATGACAACAGCAGAATAGAAATTAAATTATGGTACAGCTTTTGGTTCTGATGCATCAACCCAAAATTAACAGATTTACTTTTTGTAAACTTTTTGGAGCTGCGTCTGAACACCTTTCTTTCAGCTTCTATCATCAGCTGTACTATAAATTAAATGTGGACAGGCCAGAGGTGGCCTTGTGTCTCTGGATCATGTTGAGGCTGTAAACTCTGCCGGCTTACTCTGAAGGCTTTTGGACCTTCAACCAGCCAGAAATGCAGCTCCACAGACTAATTTGTGGCCCAAGCTCTTTCAAGTCGTGGCCTAAAGCTCTTGGGTGCCAGAGAGAATCCCTCTTTTCACAATCAGTCAAACAGCCACCTCTAGGACAAACTGGGATGGGGACTTGGAGAGGGGGAAAAGGCTAGACAAGTAAAGGAGAGAAAGAAGCCCTTTATCTTTATGAACTGACGGTGGCAGAAAGCACTGATTGGTACAACAGTGCTCGTCGGCCTCTGGTAGTCTCTCGGCTCTCCGTGCGCTCAACTCCGGAGAGAAATGAACTGATGCAAGACTGGATTGAGGTTGACTGGTTTGAGGGGGAGAAAAGTGTGAGGCGTAGCTCGAGAGAGAGAGAGAGAGCAGCGGCGCATATGGTGTGTGTGAATGAAAGTAGAAAGAAAAATAAGAAAAGGGGTTGAGAAACTCAAATGGTTGTTTGTCAACTTCAAATATAATGGAACAAACTTTATTCAAAAATCTTAGAAACAAGACATGGCTGGTGCAGACTGTGAGGTGCTGTCAGATTCATGGTGTTCATTACAAAGTTCAAAATCAAGTTTTTAATTTTTTCCACCTGTCAATAAGAGAAATTACATCCAGTATGAGGGAAATGATCCACTCTACAGCAGTGAGAATATTACTTTTTCTCCTTGTTTGAGGCAGATTGTGTTATAAATTCATAAATTCTTACTTATTAACAGTCTAATGTTAATAATGTAATCCACATAGACTTTCAATGTAAAGTGGCTGCTTCGGCTGCGCGAAAAGCGTTTGGTGAGGATTCAGCATATAGGATGCAAACAGGAAGAAGGCCTTCAGATGCACAAAATGTGGAATGCCTCCCTCTTCTGGCTGTGGCACTAATTACCCAAATATTAAATCAAAGGGAAGAGAGGTGTTTGTGATGTAGCTCGATATATTTTAAAGATTTTTATTCTTTCTCTGAACACTAAATAGATTTTTCTCATATGGAGCAGCAAAAACAACATTTCTGCATTGACCATCTCCCCCTCCACCCAAGCTCCAATAAAACTTTTGTATATTTCATAAAATGCATCATATTTCATGCATCGTTTCCCTCAAAAATGTAACAGCTCTTTATAAAAAAGGCACCTTATCAAGATTAATTTAAATTAAAAATTCAAATGTTAACCGGCTGTAATGTTGTTGCAGACAAAAAGCTAATTATAGTTAGAGAGTGAGCATTCTTTGAAAGAACACATATCAGATGCTGCCTTTTATGCCCGAGTTTGAAAATGAAGCTGTCTTGTGTTGAGAAATAACAAAAATACACCTGTTTGGGTTAAATCTCGCAAATGTTTCGCTTGAGCTTATGAAGTATTGCAAAATCTCGTTGTATGCATTGAAGATGAGTGTCAGCTACTACCACATCAAATATGAGCTCATTAACTGTAAAACTGACTGCATTATAGATATTTTTTTGCTGTGGTGACCACCTTGAACGGGATTGACTCTATAAGTAAATGAGTTGTAGATGTACACCCACAGATTACTTTCTGAAAGTTTAATTAAAATCTGTCCAGCAGTTCATGAGATATTTTGTTAACACCAGAGACAAACAAGCATTAACACTAGACCTGTGACGAGAACACATTTTGCTGGGCGAATAATTGTCTCAGAAATTATTGCGATAAATGATAAAATTGTTTGAAATTTGACATTTTGCTGGGCGATTAATTGTCTCAGAAATTATTGCGATAAATGATAAAATTGTTTGAAATTTGACAATAGAAATTATCGTCAAATTTAAGAAAAATGTTGGTTAATTTGTTTTGAGTGTAATACCTTTTTTGACCACTGGATGGCAGTATAAGACTGATTGAACTGAAAGCTGGATAGTGAGGGAGCAAGCAGCGTGTCTATTAAAGAAAAATGGGAGGGAGGCCCCTTGATGTGACATAGGTTGTCTCCAGGGTTGCACCGATTAAAGTTTTCTGTCCGATCACCGATCAAAGATTTCTAAAAAGTCTGACCTGCCAATTCCGATTTTGGCCGATACCGATTTTGTTTATAAGCGACACTGTCAGGTGCTATAAGATCACAATGCACCTTCAATTTTCCAATATTATTTTGCTGAAAAACATACCCTTGAACAATATCCTAGAGACAATACAAACTTGTTTTAACTGTCCATGTGCTCTGAAATATAAATGAAGTTTAGACAATTGTTGTTAAAACTACAAAAATCTGTAAAATCGTATCGGCCGGTTTCCACTTTCCCAAAATTAAGGAAATTTATCGGCCAGCTGATTTATTGGTGCACCCCTAGTTATCTCTCCTTCCTTTTTTTTCAGTTCTTAAAAAGGCGGACGCTCAGTTGTGGTTTGAGCTCTTTAGCATAGCATTTGTCCACAAAGCTTTTAATAAAAAATTTAAAAAATCAGCAAACAAGTAAACAATCTTCTTTTTCCAGAGAAAAAAACTTTTTACACGAAGGCCGGGGTTTCAACCGTGAATTTTGGAGCTTCGACAAGACAGAGTTTTTTTTTCCCCGAGGTCGGCCTGTTAGCTTAGCTCGTAGCTTAGCTTCTCAGCTTAGCTGCCTGTAATGATCCAAAAACACGATTCTGGATGGTTAAAACACATTTTAAAGATAATAGAGAAAGGGAAGAGGTCACTGAAGAACATCACAGTTGAGCTTTTTGTCATCCAGCGTCTTCAGTAGAAAGAGAGAGACACGAAGAATTAATAAAGCCGATAAATAAAAATGAGGTTGATAATTTTCATTTATCATGCGATTAACTGATGTATTGTTTATCGCGACAGGCCTAATTGACACGGGCAGATATGTGTTAAAACATCATCATCCTCTCAACCATGGTAGTGAGAGATAAAAATCTGCACAAAAACAAGTGCAACAAGTCACAAAAGACATTTTGGAGAAAGAACATAAAGTTAGGAGGTTTGGCAAATTTGTTTTTTTGGGGGGTATGTTGACTTACGAGGACAGTTGACGCCCTCAGGGGTGCTGGATGGAGTCTTGCCATCGGGACAGCAGCCAAACTCAGTGTTGTCACAGGATGACCTGTCCTCAGCTGTGGGTGGAGTGGTAGGGGGCGCTGTAGTAGAACCTGTGGGTGAGATCCATATTATCACAACAAATCATTACAGAAAAAAGAAATATAAAAACTGCTGATCTCTAAGACTTACTGTATGTACCCTTCAGGCTTAAAACAACATAAATCCTATTACCGTATATATACATATATGTACAGGTAGTCCCCGACTTACGAGCGCTCTTACATACGAGGTCCCGGACTTACGAGCTGGCGAAAGAGAAGTAAATTTGTAAAAAATACAGCACTTTTTTGTGTTTTTAGATGAAAGTGTGTTAGCTAACCGTTTGGAAACACGTTTCCGACCATGTTTATGAACTAATATGAATGTTTTTGATGAAAAACGAGTGTTTGTAGTAGCGCTAGCATAAATGTTCCAACTTACGAGCGAAAATCCGGACTTACGAGAACACGTGCTTCGTGTTCCAACTTACGAATTTTCGTGTTACGAGCAACTCGCAGGAACGGAACTCGCTCGTAAGTCGGGGACTACCTGTATATATAAATAAATACAGATGGTCCCCGACTTACGAGCAAGTTCCGTTACTACGACTATCTCGTAAGACGAAAATTCGTATGTCGGAACACGAAACACGTGTCGCTCGTAAGTCCGGATTTTCGGTCGTAAGTCGGAAAATTTATGCTAGCGCTACTACGAACACTCGTTTTTCAACACAAACGTACATACTAGTTCATAAACATGCTCAGAAACTTGTTTACAAACGGTTAGCTAACACACTTTCATCTAAAAACACATACCAGTGCTGTATTTTCTGTATGTTCTGTACAACTTTACTGTTCGTTAGTCAGCTCGTAAGTCCGGAACCTCGTATGTCGATGTGCTCGTAAGTCGGGGACCACCTGTATATATATATATATATATATATATATATATATATATTTTTTTTTTTTTTTTTTTCCCCTTCAAATTTGCTCCCGGTTCCACAGGTGTGTGTGTGTGTGTGTGTTTAGTCTGCTGACCAGTGATTGAACAGTAATCGAGGCATCTGTCAGGGCTGATTATATGGCATTTTCATTGGCCCTGATTTTTACAGCTGGAACTCGTTTTGTCAGCCAGAGAACACTTAATGGGCACTGTTGCCAGTCATGTCACACGCAGAGCACTTTAAATGGTAGGGGAGTGTGATAACTGCCGACTCGCTGGCTGTTACCCTGAAGTCGTCCCAGGGAAGAAAAAAAAAATACAGTCATGTTTCTGAAATATTACTGTATCTCTGGAAATCTTGAGACACAGGCAACATAAAAATGGCAGGGTTTTCTCTGTCTGAGAGTCAGGAACAGCAGCGGGTCACCATCCTCTCCTAATGACAGCGTTGTAGGGGAGGGGCAGACATCTCGGTCGAAGAGATGCCGTTTATAGTCGCACAGAGACTAGAAATAATCACGGCGGCAAAGAGCTTGCGGCTAAACAAGCCGTAAAGATGTCAGAGGCCAGGGATGTCCTGCTCAAGGTCTCACAGTCAAGGAATGTGAAAGGAGAGGGGAGGAGGGTTTACGGGACATCTGTTGGCGTGTGGTCTGCAGATTTACAGATGCTGCACAACAGCAAGGGCACTCTGTCTGACTCCTCTGGGAGCCATGAGAGCCGTCAAACAAATGCACATGCAGGCACAGACAGCTAAGTGCAGATTACAAAGGAGCACACATACAAAAACATACAAGTAGAAAATTCTCACTGTTTACGTTCTCAGGCAGTGACATGTGCAACTGGACACACTAAGAGGTTGTTCAGACTTGTTAAAAAACGTTTTTAGCAATTGGACTGCATATGAATTGTGCTAAATATGGGTCTGTGTGGCCTCAGTGGGCAGTGAAAAGGTTTCCTCGCACACCATGTTCAGAGGTGGTCCAAACCTCTGTATCTGCATCTGTTTGGTAGTCTCAACCCAGTCAGTTCTGAATCAAACAGGATTGTTCTGATTGATTTTTGGACTCGCTGTGGTCACTGTACACCACAACGCGTTGGGTCAATCACAGAACAACAGTCAGAGCAGCATTATGTCACATTGCATGTTGTCGTCGACTTACGGCGTTCCGGCTATACGAACGCATCATAATTAATAAAAAATAGGATTTTTTTTTTTAATGTTCTTGATTTCATGTGTACAGCACTTTGTTGTAGCTGTGGTTGTTTTAAATGGCTTTATAAATAAAGTATTATTATTATTTTTATTATTTTTAAGCCGATTTAGCGAGTTTCCGGCAGTGTTCGTCAGTTTTCGGCATGTTTCGGTTAGCTTCGGTTAGCTACGGCCTGGACAGCCGGCTTTGCACCGTGTCCGATCATAGGTTGCTGCGCGCGGACACATGAGCTGGAGCTGAACAGCGGTTTTGCGGAGGGACGGATGGACGAAGGAAAACGATGCTGTGGACCGTGTGAAGCAGCAGCTTAGCGTGACCGGAGGAACCACGAGCTAACATGCAAACGCTAGCCCCACCGGAGACACGGACTCGACGGGCCGCGGAGACGCCTGCTGCGGCCGAGAGCTCGCCTTGATGTCTGCCTTTTAGCCTCAGATGTTGGATGGACACCGAGGTAACATGCTAAAATGCGGATATACAGCTGCGCAGCCTTTTGGAGGGCCGACACCGAGCTAACGGAGTGGCTAAAATGCTAACGCTAGCCCCAGCGGAGACACGGACCCGACGGGCCGCGGAGACCAGCTCACAGTAAGAAATTGTATTTTTTAAATTTAATTACTGTATGTCTCTAAATGTACTGTACAGTATGTGTTTTTTGATAATTATGTAGGGTACTGTGTTAAGTGCTTGGTAACTTACAGTACCGTACATGTACGTGTATCAGTGGCGGCTGGGGTGTGCTTTCTGACTTACGGCGATTTTGTGTTACGAATGGTGCGTAGGAACGGAACTCGTTCGTAAGTCGGGGACCACCTGTATATTATAATAATGTAATTAAACATATAGCTGATGTTAAAGCCTATGATGGAGCTTTAGGGCCACGCTAAGAAAAAAAAAGCCATAAAATTATGAGAATACAGTTGTACAAGACTTATTTTCAAAGATTTTGCAGCTCTCATTTCGCCCCCACTCCCCCCCAGGAGTCGGATCCATGACACGACCTGTCAGTCAATCCAGTAGGCGTGTCAGCAAATGACCAATCCGAAGCTAAATGCTCCTTACCTGCAGAGCTGCTGCAGCCCATCAGAGTCCGTAAGCAGGTTCAAAGTCCTGATAATAATCTGATGCTGATGTGCAGAGATTAACCATCTCATTTGTAAAACCAATGCCAAAGTATAACTTAACAAGATGATCAACATTGTTCATTTTACCACAGTTAACACACAGTAAACCTTGCTTTATAGTGTCGGCGTTCGGATATTACGACTCATTTAGCTTCGGATTCGTCATTTGCTGACATGCCTACTGGATTGATTGACAGGTCGTGTCATGGATCCAACTCGTGGGAAACAAAACCAAACCAAACAAACAAGCAAAATAAAAAAAAGTCTCGTACGACTTTATTCTGGTAACGTTATGGCTTTTACATATTTTTTCTTAGCGTGGCCCTAAAGCTCAGTCGTAAAAGCCACAGTGATGCATTTAACAGGATTTCCACAAGGTAAGGTCTTCGGTCTTTGCTCTGACACTGAGCTTTGTGAATTCCCTAATTAGTGCAAATGTGGCTTTATTTCTCTTATATTGGGTTTGATAGATAATTACGCTCACCAAGAGAAATGTTTTGTGGTCAACAGTGTTAGCGGAGGTATCAGATGTGACTGCTTTTAATCAAATGACACAAAACAAATTTGTAACAAGTCTGAACAGCCTCTAGGTGACACGAGGAAACGTCGAGAAGACAACTACACATAAACACACATCTACATACTGTATAAGGAAGAACAGACTTTAAATTTCATCATCCCATGTTGAAATTTGCACTGTGGAGCCTTCAGCCGCACAAAGTCTTGTGTTGCTGTCCCAGAGTTTGAAAAAGAGGCTTGGATGCACATTCGTTCATGCTCACACACACAATCAGACAGACAGGCACAAGACACAGGGTCTCCTTTGCAGAGAGGCTACATGCTCTCCACGTCACTGAGCACTCTGGTCAGCAGCTGACAAGAGAATAAATCTAAAAACTTGGACAGACGGACCAGAGAGGGGGAGAGGAGATGAGCTGGGGAAGAAAACACTGGACCATGGTGTTTCATCCTGCCACTGGGAGAAGTCAGGCATCGACGACAGACAGGTACCGTATTTTTCCGGACTATAGGTCGCGACTTTTTATCATTTTTTCATGGCCTGCGACCTATATTCAGGTGCGACCTATATATGTCTTTTTATAAAATAAGCTGATTTGTAATCATTTATTAACAAAAAATAAACTGAGACACACTCTTACAATAATGTCAGCTAACAAATATATTTTTTTAGGTGTTTATCCTGCTAAAATTATTCATTTATTAAAAACAAGTTCAGCTCAGACACATATTTGCTATAATTTTTAATCAAACATTACCGTATTTTTTGGAGTATATGTCGCACCTTTTTATAATTTTTTCATGGCCTGCGACCTATACTCTGGTGCGACCTATACATGGCTTTTTATCACTTTCGGCGAAACAAATTTTTAAAGCCAGCTCATTTCACAATTACGTTCATTTATTAAGGAAAAGTTCAGCTCAGACACATATTTGCTATAATTTTTATCAAACAAATAATTGTTTTTAAGTGTTAATCTTCTTAAAAGCCTTGCTGTGCGCTCCTGTGGCAGACATTTGCAGCAGAGCTAAACGTAGGTGCGACCTATACTCCGGTGCGACCTATCTAGGGATTTTTCCAATCTATTGGTAATAATTGGACAATGCGACCTATACTCCAAAAAATACGGTAATTGTTTTTAAGTGTTAATATTCTTAAAAGCCTTGCTGTGTGCTCCTGTGGAAGAGACATTTGCAGCAGAGCTAAACACAATCCACATTTTGACGTAGGTGCAACCTATAGTCAGGTATATGGATTTTTCCAATTATTTGGCAATAATTGGACAATGCAACCTATACTCGGGTGCGACCTATAGTCCGAAAAATACGGTAGATGGGTAGAATGCACCATCAGGAGAAATAATATGAAAGAAAGTCTAATTGGGAAGTCTCAGTCATTCCTTGTTGTCCAAGAAAGGATCTGGGAGCTGGTTGTTACAGTCAGAAAGGCGTGTCCGCAATGATTTGAGACCAGTCATGTGACAAGGTGTGTTGTCTACCCTACACTTCAACTTCCTAGTCACATCAGCCTGTCAAGTCAGGCTTCAGGGATCCCTGGATCCAGGCCAACGATTTCATCTATTTAGCCTGCCGGGAGTGTATTTTACGGAGTCCGGGTTTGTTTTGTGAGCTGCTGGTGGAATGGGAGAGAAAGAAAAAAAAAATAAGCATGGGTGATGTAGCAACAGTGAACCATGCAAATACATTCGTTTCTGTCTGAAATTGAGATATGCATCTCTTGCGAGTGGAAATGACACTAACAGCATCTTTCTACAAAGATGTCTCTTCCGTGCCTGTCTGGCTTTGTCGTTTGTCTCCTCGAAATCAATTTGCATACAATTACTGAAGCCTTATTCCTATTTTTAGTTTCTAATTAACAGATGATGGCATGAATGCGTTATGATGTCGGCCTCGAGTTGGCGCTCACTATATCCAACTCAGTTTTCAGAAACAAACAAACAAACAAACAAACAAAATAACAACAACCTCTCATTCTTTACGCTTTATGAACAATGAAGTGAAAGAGCAGGGATTTACCGACAGTCTTGTCTGCCCCACTGGCTTCTGGCTGGTTGCCACTACTAACATCTTCTGCGGGATCCTCTTCATCGGCCTGGTCATCGCCGCTTGGCTCCCCGCTGCCTGAGCCCTCAAACGAGGCTGTGGCAGAGGTGGGGGCAGGACTGTTGAGCGAGGAGGAGGTGATGCTGGCGGTGGCGGTGGGCTCCGGCGCCCCAGGCTGGATGTGGATGGAGTGGCGGTGTTTGTGGGTGGAGGTGGAAAAGGCGGTGGTGGTGGTGGTGGTCTGAGGCGGCTCGATGGACTCTAAGGTGGCTGGCATCGGAGGCGGGATGGCCCACACCATGTTAGGGTGGAAGGGGGCAGGGGTGGTGATGGCGTCTGCGTCAGTTGAGCTGGGGGTGGTGGCGGGAGGGTTGGGGGTGGGTCGATCAGCCGGATCAAAGATGGGTTCTGGTGGAGGGAAGGGGAGGAAGCAAGGAATGGATGAATGACTGAAAGAAAGATGGAAATGTTTGATTTTTGCTTCACCTAACTGCAACACGGCCTGAAACATTGCGGGTTTATGAACCTCTAAATCTTTCCAACTAAACCCACTGACGCTCAAAACCATTATCACATTTTATTATGCAGTTTCCTATTCTTTAATAGCAATTTCTGAATAAAAACCAGGGATGTACCGATCCAGTTTTTTTTTCTTTACTTCCGATACGACACACCAGGTTTGGTATCGGTAGATACCAATCCGATACCGATCCGACACAGAAAAACTGCTGAATCAACAAAAATGGCTAAATCATGTCATCTGGACCCGTCCAGATGACATGATTTAGCCATTTTTGTTTTTGTCTACCTGGATGATTGAGCTTACAAACCCAGTGCTGAATTCACTTAAAACATTTGTGTTATAGCTGAAAGTTTTAGTGCCACCCCTTGGAACCGTCGCTGCGCACATATTGCACGTAGCGGACGGAGGTGTTGGCTGAGGTGGTGTGAAATACTTCCAGATGGCTGATCCTTTCACTCGTTCCATTTTGAAAACAATCTGTGCGGCGGGTTCGCTAGTGCGTGACGTCACTCGGAGCACAAATGGATCGGTCACATTGTCACAAGACCCAATCCAGAAGTTTTTTTTTGATATTTGGACCAATGCATGTTGGTATCGGATCAGTGCATCTCTAATAAAAACCCAGAAATGAATGAAATGTGGAGATTTTTATCCCATACAAATCAGAGCAGTCTCAATATGTAGCAGCTTTTTCCACCTGCAGATGAGTAATTTTTCCCCGGCAGAGTCAACCCAGTTAGGTCAGTGTATACATTTGCACTTCTGTTGGTAGACATACGGCAGGACTTCGTGCAATCATGTGCATGTTTTTTTTTTATATTTCACACAAGCTGTACTCATGCCTATGAAATACATATCCATATTCAAATGCTGTCTTGCAGCAGCAAAGCTTTAATCACCAACAGCCAGTGCCTCCAGTGATGAATGATTGATAGAAATGGGGCAAAAAAAGGCAGCTTTACTCTGGCTTCAAAGACAGCAGGCTTCTGCTCGCAGAGAGTACGATCAACCCTCACTGCCACCGCAAACGCACTGCTGTCAACAGATGCACACAAGCAAACACAGAGCTTAAAAAAAATTGATGCCAAATGAGGAAAAAAATATATATACTGTAGAAGAGCCTCTGTGTAAAGAGACCATCATTACAGATGCAAAAAGCTCTGGTGCAAAAGGACAAACTGTCTGCGATGAAAGAACGATAAATAGGACAAAAACTCTTGAGGGCGACGAGCGAGATGGCAAGGAGACGCTAAATAAGAGCGTTTCAGATTTAGCCGAGCGACGGAGTGACAACGTTGTTGTTTTTTCTCTTTTCTTCTTTATGTCCCACAAGAATAGATGTGTCTTAGCGGCAGGCTGAAGAAAATGAGAATTAAAAAAAAATGTTCAGCAGCATAGACTTGCACCTCATTAAGATTCAACCAACATTACAGTATGTGTAAGACTTAATTACACCACTGTAATCACTGACTCAATGGACAATTATTCACTGAGGTGTGAAATACGATACCTATTGATAATACCTTGGGGACGAGCGGAGCTTAAAGCTCAGCAGATGCGTATATGTTGTGGAGTTCTAGGAGCGGCGATGTTATCACTAAGAACAGTGGCGTGGAGTGCCTTTCCTCTTGGCCACATCTGTCTGTCAGGTGCCAAGCCAAGCATCAAGGAGCTCACTCCATTCAAAGGGTTTGTGTGTGTGCACATATCTAGAAAAGCAAACTCTGTGACACAGGATAAGGAAAGATGAGCACACTTTGAACGAGCTGAGATGGACTGCCACACTTTGAAAGAGCTGAGATGGACTGCCACACTTTGAACGAGCTGAGATGGACTGCCAGCACAGTCTGTTCAGCTGATGCTTCTCTTCATCAGATTTACCCTCAATTCCTCACTTTTTGTACTTGATTTCTTCTCAGAGGAACGTTGGACAGTAAAGTCACAGGGTAACGACAAGATAAAAATTGTGTTCTCGGCTAGCTTCAGCCATGTGATTAGGGCTGAAAGGTGGTTATTAAGATTGTCTGGGATGTCAGCCGCCCTCTGTGATGACAAAAAAGTCTAGATGCAGGAGACGAGAGGAAGCTCACAGAGGAAACAAACAATAAGCCCTAACATCTCTAAAGGATTTCAGTAAAAGTTAAAGGTCTACTGACATGATTTGTTGTTTTTTTTTAATTTGAAAATGTGTTTGAGTTTTTTTTAAATGGAAATGAAATGAATAAATAAACGAAACGAAACTATTCATCAAATTGCTCAAAATATATATACAGTATTGTATCATTTAAATATGTTCGTTTTTGCAAACAAAATGATAAATCACTTTTTTTCGTTTTTTTGTTTTTTTTGAATGTCCAGAGGACCAGACTTAGCTTTTTTAGATTTTTCTACCTGGATTATTGAGCATGCATCAGGGTATAAATCACTTTAATTTTGCTTTAAAAGGAGCATGATTTTATCTTAGATCTTAGTTGATATTATATTATCTGTGATATTTGTGGATTATTGGATTATTGGTAGCAACTGCTCTGTTTTTTGGCGTAACCGGAGTTGTTTGTTATCGGAAGCTGAGGGAGGCTTCGGCGGCTATCAGAGCGCTGTCGGCACTGCCTGATCAGCAAAATTCTCTGAACCGGGCCGTGAGCTCCTCATCCCAGCTGCTGTATGAGCTCAATCGCACGATTGGTGCAGTGGTGGACCACCGTGCACCTGCTGTCCGTTTTGGGACTTGTTTGCAGCCACCCCGGATCGATCAAGGGACAGGTGGAAGTTCATGAAGCGGGGCAGAGCAGAACCACATATTTGGATTTCTTTCGGCCATGAAACAGCACCCACAGACTTGGAGGCGGCAGTGGAAAAGAACACTGTGGTCTATTTGGATAACAAACAAGAACATTATCTGGCTTCTGCACATGTCCTTGAAAAGCGGGCTGTGGGAATCCATTCTCCCAGAGTGAGGAGCTGAAGAGCCCCCCCCCTCCCCCTCCCCAGAGATTTCTGTGAAGCTTCAGATAACACCCAGCTGCACATCTGCTGAACTCTGTGCTTGTCTGAAATTAATCATAGACCCAATCTCCTTGCCTGCCGTATTTCCTTTGTTATTGTAACTAAATGTGCTCTGATATGGTTTTTACTGAATCACGCGGTGTCTTGAAGACAAAATGTGATTCATCTTTTTTTAATATCAATGCTGTGAATCCCAGTGTTTCTGCCTGTTTTTCCTGCTTTTGACCTTCATCTGGGGACAGATTGGGCCTGGCCGCGCTAAGAGCATATCATGTGTTGAATAAACATGTCGTGTGTTGATAAAACATATCGTGTGTTGATAAAACATGTTATGTGCTTTGTTTTGCTGCAGCTTTTGCACTCATTCTCTCTTCTGGATGCTGCAACTACATATTTACGTTGTAATTGGTGAAAATTGATGCAATGTTAATAAACCTTCTTGATTCTCTTGATTCTTGATTCTTGATATTATATTTATTTTTAATAGATTTTATTATTGATTTTTGTTGTTTTATCATTGATTTTACTTGATTTTGTCACTTGTTTTTATTTGATCTTTGATTTTAGTTGCACTTTGGAGCACTTTGAGATTTTTGTTGATGAAAAGTGCGTTATAAATTAAATTCATTATTATTATTAAAAGTGATTTTGAACCGATTACACACCAACGCACCATCTGTGACGTAGTGTGAGACAGAGCTCTGGGCTTGTCACAGTGTGCGGGTGTGAGCAGCTCGACATGAAGGTAAGTCTGATACAGCATCAGACCTAAATTAGATCCTGTTGTTTCTTGTTCCATCACCCAAACTATTTTCTGCTTCCCAAAATGAAGACAAATAGCTCAAATCTTCACATAGATTGATAAATTTGTCGGGTTTTAAATTGTCCGCTATTAAAGAGACCAGAGCCCTCTGCCTCTCACTACGTCACAGATGGTGCGTTCGTGTAATCGGATTTCCCATGATTAAACACGGCTTGAAGTTCAAAATCACTTTTAAAGCAAAATTAAAGTGATTTATCATTTTGTTTGCAAAAACGAACATATTTAAATGATAATATATATATATATATATATATATATATATAATATATATATATATATATATATACTGAATATATATATATATATATATACTTGTATATATATTTGAGCAATTTGATGAATAGTAAAAAATTCATGTCAGTGGACCTTTAAAAACAGACAGGGAANATATATATATATATATTTTGAGCAATTTCATGAATAGTAAAAAAAATCATGTCAGTGGACCTTTAAAGGTGGTGTGACATGATTTTGGAACTATATGTATAAAGTGGCAGAGTAGCTACTCAGCTTTGATTTTTTTGTACACAGATGCATCGAATAATTAATATATAAAAGTATTTTTTAATAAAATAGTTCTCTGCAGTGCGTCGCAGTTTTCGGGTGGAGAAAGGAGGGGTCAAACGCCGACGCATTTTTATGACGCAATGGCTAGAACGCACCTTGTAAATAACAAATAGCAGTGAATATATAAACCGAGGAATTAAGCAATTTAAGTGAAGATTTGAGCGATTTGTCTTCAGTTTGGGAAGCCGAAGTTAGTTCGAGTGATGAACAACAAACAGCTGGTTCTAATGTAGGTCTGCACCCGTATTTATTTGAGCCTTACCGTTCAGAAGCGAGGGGGGCTCCGAGGGGGACAGCTTTGTTTTGTCCATTCTTGACAAAGTTTTTCATCTTTTGGGAAAGTGAAAAGGCTCACTTGTTCACTGGCGATATTAGAACACCCAAATGCGACACAACGTACCGGCATTTTTCAAGTTATACAAAAAAAAAAAGGCGATCTTGAACACAATGACACTGCGTGCTAATAGCAGCCCGCAAGCTAAACTTCTAGTCCCTACGTCAGACGTCGCATGCGGAAGTACCCGAATGTCCCATGACGAAACACGGCGCCAATTTTAAAATCACTTTTGAAAAAAAGATTTCATGGATTTATAATTTTGCTTGTAAAACCGAACATAGTTGAATGATACAACATATATATGTTGTGCCACTTTATGCATAGTTCCAACATCATGTCACGCCACCTTTAAAAAAATGTAGATACAACTCCAAATGGGGGCTCGATGACTTTGAGAAAAATCTTACACACAGTGAGGGCTGACAGCGACATATGCCGGCAATCGTTGCCAATTTGTCACAAACCTACAGGTGATAACGCCACATGGGAGAGACAAGTCACTGCCAACCCAACGGACATTTTCTTCTAGTACAGTAATCCGCTCACCGATACAAATGCCTTCCCTCTGAAAGGATTTTAAGCATTTCGAAAAATTACAGTTTTAAATGCATGTCACCCACTGTTTTTCACTGAAGAGTTGATTAATTTATTTTGAAAAGTGATAAGATGCATAGTCATAAAACTAACATTTTGCATGATCTCAAACAGAGTTGATGGATTTCAGACAGAGTATGCACTGTGAAAGATTATGAGTTGTTTTTCCAATTAGTTCAATACAGAATGTGTAAAACTGAGAGTCATAGCTATATTTTTGTGTTGGCACAGACATCTTGAATTAGACTGATTTCAAAAATTAATCAATGGTAGATGTAAGTAAATCTGTCTAGTGGTTCAATGGATATTTTGCTAACAAACAGAGTTGACTTCAAGAGTTAATGCAAAAGCTTTAAGCAAATGCTTTGTGCACAGAGTAAGTAGCCCTTCGTGTATGTGTTGTGACTGACTCTCAGCTACTTCAACACCAACGTTTAACAGAGTAACTGTACAAATGTCTGGATTATAGATACTGTGTGTATTCTAATGTAATTTGGCAGTGGTCTCCATCTTAAGTTGGGTTGGTTCAACCAATAATCATTTGTAGAGTTACATTAAATTACTTTCTGCAAGTGGTCAGTGGTTTGTGAGATACCATAATTTACAGACTATAAGCCACTACTTTTTCCACACGTTTTGAACACAGCGGCTTATACAATGCTGCGGCTAATTTATGGATTTTATTTATTCATTTTTGGTTAGGCTAATGAGCTTCATGCCACCAAAACATTTGGCTTCATCACATCCAGGCGCTCACATAGCTGCCCAATACATGTCTCTCTTGGTGGGTAGCTATCAATGACTTCCTGGTAGACTACTGTATAGATATATTTTTTACCAGCCATGTCACAGGCACTGATCAGAAAAAAACATTTAATGTATTAGTGTTACCGGTACGTATTTAATTAAAAGTTTTTAAAAAATCTTTCTGCATAAATATCTCATTTTAGAACCTGAACACCCGCGGCTTATAGACAAGTGCGGCTTATTTATGTAATTTTTTCAAAGTTTCCTTTTTAAATTTTGTGGGTGTGGCTTGTATTCAGGTGCACTCAGTAGTTCATAAATTACGGTATTTTACTAATAGACAAAGCTGACTTCAAATACATACAGTATACAAGGAACATTTTCAAACAGCAATGTAGCACAGACTGTTAGTGCTCATACGTGTTAAAGATTATTACAAGTTACTACCCCAACAACATTTTGCTCTGTATTGGTAACATTTGCTGAGTTACAGCCATTTCTGGTTGATTAACTGTGAAGGCTATCTTGAAATGTTTTGATTGTAATAGTTATTCAGTTGTAGATGTTATTTTATTGAAAACTTTCTGCAAGTTCAGTTAAAATTTCTGCAATGGTTCATCTGATATTTGGAAACAGACGTGCACACAGACATGGACAAAAAGATTATTGAGCACCTTTTATTTTCAGTGTCGGGCTACATTTTATTTAGCTCTTTATCTTTTGCTCAAATATACTGTACAGGTAGTCCTCGGGTTACGACGGTCTCGAGTTACGACGTTTCGTGGTTACGGCGCATCTCCCATTTAAAAAAAAAAAAATTATTATTATTATTATTTTGAAAAGCCGTGTTACGCAGTTTCCGGTTTTACATAGTAAATGTAAGGGCGGAGGAATACGTTACGTATGGACCAAGGTTGACTGCAGAACCAGCGCAAAGCAGTGGAAAAGTACAGGCGGAGACCTTACTGTAAACGTTCTGGACCGAGGTTGACGGCGGTTTTACATCGTAAACGAATAGAGAATACGGAGGATGGACCGAGGTGGAGGTGTCACCAGCATCCAAGTAGGCTATTAACTGTTTTTGCACTTCATTATGGCTCCAAAACATATGTGTTTTTTGATAATTATGTAGGGTACAGTACTGTGTTAGGATAGGCTAAGTGCTTGGTAACATGTATATGGTGCAGTATGTACGTATATTTCGACTTACGTAGAAATTCGGTTTACGACGCTGCGTAGGAATGGAACTCCGTCGTAAGTCAAGGACTACCTATACTAAGAAACCAGAAAATGTCTTCTCTTTACCCTGTAGCTGTTTATGGACCTCAAACAGAATAGATAACAGCCCAATCAGCTGCAAGTTCCCTGTATAGACATTTTGAACATTATTCCTGCTCAGTGATAACTTTTTTGTCTTTTAGTATCAAGCTCTGTTGTGATCACACAGATAAAAAGTTCTG
>JBBPBX010001215.1:91413-107446 GCA_038048925.1 Garcialebias charrua | reverse complement strand
TGCTTAAATCCATATTGTTTTGCGAAGTCCCGAAACTCTTCACAGTCATATTGTGGACCATTGTCACTGATGACACACTGTGGAATCCCATGTCTTGAAAAGAATCCCTTCATGTGTGTGATTACTGACTTTGCTGATGTACTGGAAAGTTGTACCACTTCTGGATAATTAGAGTAGTAGTCAATCACCAGCAGAAAGTCCTTTCCGTCCAGATGAAATAAGTCAGTGCCTACCTTTTGCCACGGTGTAGTAGGTAGCTCTGCTAGCATCATTGGCTCTTTGGTTTGCTTGTAGTGATGTTTGAGGCATGTTTCACATTTTTGTATAATTTCTTCGATGTCCTTGTTAATACCCGGCCAGTAAACAGCTTCCCTTGCTCTGCGTTTGCATTTTTCTACACCCAAATGTCCCTCATGGATACGCTGAAGCATGTCCTTTCGCATGGACTGAGGAATGACAATCCTATTCTGTCTCAGCAGCAGTCCATTAGTCAAACACAAATCTTCACGAACAGGGTAAAACCCTGAGCAGACCCCTTTTGACCAACCATTTTGTATTTGCTGGGCCACTTTTTGTAGCAGAGGATCTTTTGCTGTTTCCTGTACAATTTTCTGCAACATTACATCTGATGCAGGGAGTGTGGCAGTCACCATGTTTACATGTGTTTCTGCATCCTCAGATACAGAGATGCCCAGCTTGTCACTGCTTGGTGCTGGTGCTCGTGAAAGTGCATCTGCCAACACAATGTACTTTCCTGGCGTGTAAATTAGATCAAAGTCATAACGTTGCAAAAACATCATCATGCGCTGAATTCTTGGCGACATGTCGTTTAAATTCTTTTTTCTGATCGATATCAGTGGTTTGTGATCAGTTTCTGCAATAAACGTTGGTAGTCCATACACATAGCTGTGAAATTTTCCACAACCATACACTAGACCCAATGTTTCTTTTTCAATTTGAGCGTAGCGCTGTTCAGTTTCAGTCATTGATCTGGATGCATATGCTACCGGTTGCCATTTTTCTTCATTCATTTGGAGCAGCACTGCACCCAGTCCATCTTTTGATGCATCTGTTGAAATTTTTGTTGGTTTTGATGTATCAAAGAAGGTGAGTATTGTCTCTTTAGCTACAGTTTCCTTTAGCATTTTCCATTCTTTTTCATGTCTGGCTGTCCACTCGAACACTCTTTTGTGTTGTAACAGCTCCCTGAGACATGCTGTCTTTAAAGAAAGATTAGGAATGAACTTACCCAGGAAGTTGATCATTCCCATGGCTCTTAAGACACCTTTTTTGTCAGTGGGTGCAGGCATGTTTAATATTGCTTGCACTTTCGCCTGATCAGGTTCCACTCCATCACTTGTGACCTTGTCACCTAAGAAGGTCATCTGTGTGACTCCAAAAAGGCATTTGTCTTTATTTAGTTTCAGTCCACTCTTTTTTACTCTCCACAATAGCTTCTCCAGCCTGTCATCATGTTGTTGTTTTGTTTTACCCCAGACCACAAGGTCGTCTATGTAGACTCTGGTGCCTTCCAGTCCTTCTATTATGGTCTCCATTGCTCTGTGGAAAATTTCTGGTGCTGATTTTATGCCAAAAGGTAATCTTAAGAAACAATAACGCCCATATGGTGTGTTAAATGTAGTGTATCTGCTGCTTTCTGGGTCCAGCCTCAGCTGCCAAAAACCCTGTGAAGCATCTAGCTTGCTAAAAAACTTAGCTCCTGTCATGTCACTCATTATTTCTTCTCTTTTTGGGATCTGATAATGCTCTCTTTTAATATTTTCATTAAGATCTTTGGGATCAAGACAGACTCTTAATGCACCTGTGTTCTTTTTCTTGACACATGTGATGGAGTTCACCCAGTCTGTAGGCTCCTCTACTGGTTCAATGACACCCATTTTTGTCATTCTTTCTAATTCTCTTTTTAAATCAGCCCTGAGTGGTGCAGGAACTCTCCTTGGTGCATGCACTACTGGAATAGCGTCATCTTTGAGCTGAATTTTGTAAGTATAGGGTAGTGTTCCCTGTCCCTCGAAGACTGAATGAAATTTATTTACAATGTCTGTGCTTCCTTCACGCTGCTGGTGGTGCTCCGGTCTTTTGTCTTGTGCAGATACTTCTATGTTGTCAGCATTAATCTGATAGATCCTCTTGACCAGTCCTAGGTCTTCAGATGTTTTGTCTCCTATGAGAGACTCATGCCCATTAGGCACAATGGTAAACAGTAGATTATGCTTTTTGCCTTTTACTGTTACATTCAGTCTGCAGCCACCTTTTGTTTGTATCGGTTGGTTGTTATAAGCCTTCAGAGGTGAGACTTTTTCTGACTGAATTTTAGGCTTTTCCTTTAATGTGTTGAAATCCCTTTCGCTGATTAAGTTAACTTTGGCCCCAGTGTCAATTTTGAATGTCACTATGGTCCCATTAACCAATAGTGGAGCAGTCCATTTGTCTTCTGCGACCACCTTTACAGCTTTAACAGTGTCTGCTTTTGAAGACTGTGAGCTGACATCTTCATCTTGTCCATCTTGTGACACCATTTTGATGTAAAATGTTTCACTTAATGCACAGTCAGCTGTGTCCTCCTGCACTGTGTGGATTTCTTGTCCTCTCTTCTTGGAGAAACACATTTTAGCATAATGGTTTAGTCCTTTGCACGTTGCACATTTTTTACCAAAGGCAGGACATTGTCTTTGTCTGTGTTTTTCACCACATCTTTTGCAACTGTAAATTTCCTCATTATTGTCTTTGCTTTTGCTGTCATAATTTTTAAATTTGTTCCAAGATGTTCTTTTCATCACTGCATTGACAGACTCATCTTCTTGATGTGCTGTTCTTTGTGCAGGCTCTTGAAAACAGATGACATGCCTTCGTGCTAACTCGCTGGCTTGACATATTTTTATAGCATTGTCCAAAGTTAGCTCCATTTCTCTTAATAATTTCTCTCTCAGTTTCTTGTCATTGGTGCCAAACACTATCTGATCTTTTATCAGTGAGTCTCTGAGGTCACCAAAATTACAGGACTGAGCTTTAAGCTTGAGGTCTGTGAGGAAGGTATCAAATGACTCACCCGCTTGCTGTAGGCGTGAGCGAAAGACGTACCTCTCATAAGTTTCGTTTTTCTTTGACAGACAATGCTCGTCAAATTTCTTCACAACCTCTTCAAACTTATCTTTGTCCTCGGGTTGAGCAAACACAAACGTGTTGAAGACTTCTATCGCTTCTGTTCCGGCGACGGTGAGCAGCATGGCTATTTTCCTTTCATCTGCCCGCCTCTCCACTCCGACAGCAGCGAGGTACAGCATGAACTGCTGTTTAAAAGATCTCCAACCTGCATCCACGTTTCCAGTCAGTTTCAACGGACCTGGCGGTTTCAATGCATCCATCATTGTGTTGCTTCTTGTTCGACGACTCCTGGTACCATGTAACTCCTGGTACCATGTAATGTTCTTATTCTTAGTAAGAATAAAACATCGGGAAGAAGCCTCGTGCGTTAGCTTGATAACTTCTTTATTCAACTCTTCTTCTACTACGTTCTGTACAGTATCTACATGCAGTAGCCCACAGCTCCCCTAGCGGTAGCTACAGTAATAACAGCTATCAGTACACCATGCACAGGAAGAGCTTGTCTGTGACCTTTTATTGTGGCCTTCTGGCTGTAACGCAACAGCTAATTCCACTGCTTCTCTCTGCTGCCTAGTTTCAGATTCTTTCTGTCAAAAATAATCATGTAATATAAAACTGGCTGTGATGCGCAGGTTGAAATAACAGCTTTTGTAAAAACTGCTGTTTTTTGTGCATCTTTGGCAATAAATAATCAGTATTGTTCCAAGTACAGATTCAACCAGTATTCTCCTTTGGCCCGTGCTTGTCACAGATTCTGTTTGTGACATTCATGGACAGTATCCCAAAGTGCAGCCATGAAGAGGAGGGTGTGAGGTTTGATCAGAGTCAGAGTCAGAGTCAGAGAGACTTTATTGTCATTTGCACCGTATGTGGTACATGTGATGAAAACGAGATTATGTACACGAGGTCCCAGTTACATCCAACAACAGAGAAAGATAAAAACAGTAATAACATCCAGAACTAACTAAGAAAAACATCAACTAGTAATACACTAAGCCTAATATAGTGGGAATAAACAGCAGCACGAACATGAGTTTGTATGAGCAGATGGTCACAGATGAACACAGATGAACACAGCAACAAGAAAACAGATCAGCATCAGCATGATGTGATATTTTGCAGTGTTTATTTTAATTTTATTTTTATTTATTCATGAGTCTAACAGCCTCAGGGTAGAAGCTGTTCCTCAGTCTAGTGGTTCTACACTTGATGCTCCTCAACCTCCGTCCTGAGGGGAGTGGGGCAAAGAGTGAGTGTGCTGGATGAGTGAGGTCTTTCATGATACAGGTGGCTCTTTTCCTGCATCTAGAGGTATAAATGTCTGTGATGGTGGGGAGACTGACTCCAACAGACTTCTGTGCAGCCTTCACCACTCTCTGCAGAGCTTTCCTCTCTTCAACTGTGCAGCCTCCATGCCACACGTTGATGCTGGAGCACAGGATGCTCTCCACTGCACACCTGTAGAACGAGGTGAGAACTGGGCTGCTCAGACCAGCCCGTCTCAGCCGTCTGAGGAAGTAGAGTCTCTGATGACCTTTCTTGATCAGGCTGGTGGTGTTGTTGCTCCAGCTGAGGTTATCATTCATGTGTACACCCAAGTATTTGTAGCTGGAGACCACTTCCACTGCAGACCCACCTATTTTCAGTGGGGCATGGGTGTGTTTGTTCCTTCTGAAGTCCACAATCATCTCCTTTGTCTTCTTCACATTCATGTGAAGATTATTCTCTTTGCACCAGCTCTCCAGGTGTTCCACCTCCTGTCTGTAGCTGGACTCATCATTGTTTGTGATGCATCCCACCACCGCTGTATCATCTGCAAACTTAACAATATGACAGCCTGGAAGTGTGGCTGTACAATCATATGTGAGCAGAGTGAACAGAAGGGGGCTCAGCACACATCCCTGAGGAGAGCCAGTGCTGAGGGTTATGGTGGAGGAGGAGAAGTTGTGGATCTTCACGGACTGTGGTCTGTCTGTTAAGAAGTCTAGTACCCAGTTACAAATAGAGGGGCTTTAACTTTGAAGACTGTGATGTTCTTTGATGTCTTCATGCCATGACCTTGACTATTCATAGATGACTGTGAAGTGGTCTAAGGTCATGGTACTCAACCATGTTGAGTGACTCCATTGAAAATTACATGGAAGCTTGTGTCATGTGATTGACACGTTGGATTGACTGAGGTCTCTCTAGGTGAAACCAATATGGGTGGTAATTTTAATGTTTAAATCAATTCAGCTGTTTCTAAAATGCACAAGTAGAAGGCATTCAGTCATAAATTTAGATGACCAATGCTTAATTTAAGGACACATTAACCTCAAATATGAAGAAAAAAACGGTTCTGTGGATGTTATTTATTACTTTCAGATATTTTTTGCCCAATTTTCATAACCTTGCAACAAGCACCTTTAATTTCCCTCGACACACTCCGGCGCAGGAGATGTGGAAGGAAGATAGGAGCTTGAGCTTGCAGGCCCTGCCTTACACTTTAACACTAAAAATAAGGCTAAAAGGAACAAAATTATAAAAAATATACAAATACAAATGTTTTATTAGTAACATTCAGTCTACATATGAGGCAGTGAGTGAGCTGAAGGCTCCCACAGATTTTTGCAAGTAAATGATGCCTCTGCCAGCTTAGTTTTGCTCTTTTTATAAAGAAATCTATACAGATCAACACTTGAGATTGTAACAAACCTCTGTATACACCTACAGTATTTGTGCACAACGGCTTGTCAGTATTTCAATTGTCAACATTCATTTGTCAGATCTGATATATGCCTCACGCTCTGTTTCAGTTCACTTTTGGGGTCCATGTCAACTCAGTGCACACAAGCTCATTTCACTGCGATTTCAACTCACTGCACCAAATTATATGAATTCACTACAGTATCTATGCATATTATTTATATAGGTATAGTATATAAACATAGCTTTACTGTATATTCAGTGAAGTTGAATCAAGGTGTTGTGAGTTGTTGAAGTGCAGAGAGTTGACTTGAAATGTGGTGCGTTCGTGTGCAGTAATTTGTCTTGTCACTGACAGGGGTGCGAGACAAAAATGATGTTGTTTAACCACCTGCTTGTCATCCCTTCTTGTACATTGCTCCCAGTCAGAACAGTTTCTTAAAGGTTTTAAGGTGAGCATTCATTTGTCAGAGCTTTGTGTGTGCGTGTTTATGTAATGTGGCTGCAGTATGCAGGTCACCATCTGCTGAGGAGCTGCTGGCTGAGGCAATGAGAGCCAACTGTTCCAATTAAAAATGTCAAAGAAAGTCAAGTAAAACAATAAGAACGTAAAATAACTTGTAGAAGTAAATGGAACAGTTTTGTGCATGCAAGAGACAGCACGGAGTACTGACAGCTCTGGGCAGCCATGAGGGTAATGACCGAGAGACAGTGTGCTTTGGTCTGGCAGTGTAGGAGCACATTCCTGCACCATCTGTTGGGAACGGTGGCAGCATCTTTGTGAAAAACACTTTTCCTCGCTAAACAATAGAAATATCAGATCTTCCTTCTCCAACTCCCCCATCAATCAAAAAGAAAACATCCACTCTGAAAACCACCTGTTAATGCTGATTGTGCATGATGTGTGCTGTGGACTATCAGGATCCCCTGTGTGTATTTTATTTATTTTTAGTGCAAATAGTCTGTGAGAAAAAGATAGTCTAATATCACATCAGCAAGATCTAACATCATACATCTTGTTGAAGTATAACGAGCCCTTTAGTTGATCTGCTACCCCACATTGCAGTCCTTTGCCCACCGGTGGGAAACAGACACTGTGAGCTCATGACATCCTGCTGCAGTGCATCTATTACAGCCTTAACCTGAAAGAGTTTGTTTTATTAGAAAGTACAGTACCTTTAAAACTCATGAATGAACATCCTACTGACTATGAAAGAACAGTGAAAGAAGCTTTGAAATCAGCAAAAGGACTGAGCAGGTTCAGTCCACTCGCCTTCCCCGGTGTATTCATTATTCCATGTGGGCCCATCAAAGCCTTCAGGACTGCCCCATTACCTGTAAGGCTGTGACACTCATGCATGTAATTACAAGCTGTGATGACAACCTGCAAGCTCAAGGGGTAAAGAGTAAAAGCGTCCTCTGTGGATACCCCAGTGTGTCTTTTATTTGTCACAGCTGGTTAACAGACCTTAATTTACCTTTGAAAGACGTTCTAATTACCCATCTGCAAATTCAAAAAACAAGTATTTGTGCTAAATGTTTTTTCCCCTGCAGAGTTATTTCATTTTTTGCATTTTAGAAGTTCTATAATGTTAAACTCTGAACTGCTTTGTGTCATTATTTACCAATGCTTTGAAAGCAAAACAGAATTTCACGTAGATGGCTCACAGTGATAACACCTGCTGCTGTGAACACGGCTGGAACACAAAATGGCTTTATTTTAATCAGTAAATGGTTCATTTTTTTGTATATTTTTCTAAAAGGGTGAATGAGGTTTAAACAAAAGTAATGGCAGAAAATGTCAAGCAGAGCAGAATCCCCTTTTTGATTTCATAAAACAGAGATAAAGACAGTTGCTGGGGCTTTTTTCTTTTAGTTTATACAAACAATGGGATTGTTCAGATCTTTCAAAGAGAAATGGTTATGAACTATGAATTGTTATGAGGAGTCAGTTTATTTTGTGTCTTACCCTTTAATTTTGTGCCTTTGTTTTTGCAGACGAGCTGAGAAAGTGCAGGTCCCACACAGGTGGGATCTGCTAAAGCTGACTGCCACAAGGGTCAGAGCTGATCCAACACTTAGCATGCAGTGATCCATTTGCTCACAGCTGGTGAAGACCAGTTTGTGCTTCTTAAACCTTTCGGATATTTATCCTGATGCATGCTCAATAATCCAGTTAGAAAAATCTTTAAAAAAAAAAAAAAAGTGAATTCTGATACTCTGGACATAAAAAAAAATGTGCAGAAAAGTTCCGTCTTTCCTCAGAAAGACTTCTTCAGTCTGCGGTGCTGGTTGATCCATTATGAGAAGGAGCTATTTATAAGACTGAGCTGAATACAGCTCCTCAGACTGAAGAAGTCTTTTGGAGGAAAGACGAAACGTTTCAACAATTATTATTTTTTTTAATATTCAGAGGACCAGAATGAACTTTTTTAGACTTTTGGATAATGTTTTCATCAAATAATTTTCAACAACGAAACGTTCCTGTGCTGGTTCCCTTGGTGAACCCGTGGTTCAGTTGGCCCTCCTCTCCATGACGAGTTGTTTTTGTGACCTATCGGTTCGGTGTTCTGGTCAACGAGACCTCCACCTCTATTTAAAGATTCAAGGTTGTAAATTCAGCTCCATCCTCTGTTTGTGCCTTTCCCGCTCAGTCTTTCCATTCTTGCCTGTTTCTAATCACTTACTTGTTTTTGTAGAAGCGCTTGCCTCTTCTCTAAGCCTGTAACAAGAACAAGAATCAGTAAGACTCTGTTAAAGATTCAGTTCTGTGTACTTGGCTCAGGCTCATAATCTGTTCCTCTCTCTTCACAGACAGTTTCCAGTCCAGGTCCCCCTCCCCTGTAAAGAAACCCATTCTATATTTTACATAGAGTCTGTGTGCACCTTCTTAGTTCTCTGGCTACTGGAGTCCTGTGAAGCTGTTAAAACACCAATATGAAAAGTATTGTAGATAGCTCTTTGAACAAAGTGGATTACTGCTGTCTTAAAACAGTTCCTGTTTGAAAAAAATGTAATAGTGCTCAAGGCAAATTCTATTTTAGGAATCCTTGTACTGCCATCAATTTTTCATTCCACAGTTATTGCCAGATAAATTGTATGTTAAGTTTTGCTGGATTTGACCCCAGTCTGTTCCAAATTGTTACATCCAGCTGCTGTTTCTTATGTTTGGGCTCAAAGATAACCTTGTAAACAATTATGTCACGTAAAACCAAAACTCCATTACATATTTCACTTAGGAATTTGTTTAAGTCGGAAGTCACTCCCTTTGGTCTTAGCTGTTTTTGAATGAGTCATTAGTGTTTCTGTTTGGTGAGATTTTAGATCAGTTTCTCCAAATTGATGCTGTTCAAAAAGCTAACAGGTTAATGGTCTAATGGAATTAATGGTCTATATCTTTTCCACAGACATAAGAAATTCAAACTGTCTCTTTGGAATATTTATCCATCCATTCATTCATCTATCCATTATCTTCTTCTTGTTACGAAGTCGGGTTGCAGGGGTAGCTTGAGCAGGGAGGTCCAGACATTTCTTCCCACAGCCACCTCTTCCAGCTCTTCTGGGAGGACTCCAAGGCGTTCCCAGGCCAACCGAGAGACATACCGGTAGTCACTCCAGCGTGTCCTGGGTCTTCTCCGAAGTCTCCTCCTAGTCACACATGCCTGAAGCACCTCCCTAGGGAGGCGCTGTAGGAGAATCCTTACCAGATGCCTGGACCACCTCAACTGGCTACTTTAGATGTGGAGGAGCAGCGGATCTACTCCGAGTCTCTCCCAGATAACTGAACTTTTCACCCAGTCTCTAAGGGAGAGTCCAGCTACCCTGCAGAGGAAACTCATTTCAACCACCTATATCCACGATCTCATTCTTTCAGTCACTACCCAGAGCTCGTGACCATAGGTGAGGGGAGGAACGTATATCAACTTGTAAACAGAGAGCTTTGTCTTATAGTTCAGCTCCCCTTTCACCACAACGGACCGGTACAGTGTCTGCAATACTGCAGATGCTGCACCAATCCGTCAATCTCACACTCCATTCTTCCCTCACTCATGAACAAAATCCTGAGACACTTGAACTCCTCCACTTGAAGCAGAACCTCACCCTCGACCTGATGAGAGCAACCCACCCTTTTACAGTTGAGAACCATGGCCTCAGATTTGGAGGTGCTGATTCTCATCCCAGCTGCTTCACACTCGGCTGCAAACTGCTCCAGTGAGAGCTGAATATCACAGCACGATGATTCCAATAAGACCACATAATCTGCAAAGAGCAGAGATGGAATCCTGAGGCCACCGAACCGAAATCCTTCCGCCACCTGGCTGCACCGAGAAATTCTGTCCATAAAAGTTATGAACTGATTCGGTGACAATGGGCAACGCTGGTGGAGTCCAACTCCCACCCTGAAGGGGTCCAACTTACCGCCGGCAATAAGAACCAAACTCTTGCACCACTTGTATACAGACCGAACAGCCTGCTCCTCCTTGAATCGCCATCTTATTGTAGTGGAGGAGTTTGTGTGCCTGAATGATCCTATAGGAGCTATGCTGTCAGGGACAATTGTACTTGCCCCTGTTGCCTGGTCTCCCAAGGCAGACTGGTCCTAGGTGATAGGCCAGACAAAGAGTTACTCCAAAGACTTTTGATGGACAATATATATCAAGGAATTCCATGTCCCTTGCCCAGATTTGGGTTACCAGGGCCCCACCCTGGAGCCAGGCCTGGGGAAGTGGTTCATCTGCGAAAACCTGGTGATCGGGTCTCTACCATGGGGCCTGGTTGGGGTCAGCCCAAATGAGCAACATGGGTTTGCCTTCCTGTGGGCCCACCATGTGCAGGAGGGGCCACAAAAGTTGGGTGCAAGATGCCATCGGCAGTAGTTGAAGGCAGGGGCTTTGGCGCTATGTCGCTGCTTTACCAAAGCTGAATCTTTGGAATATTTAGAAGATGTAAACGTATGTGTCAATACAAGTGTTTCATGTCATCTCAGGAAATTATTTTGATAAACTGACTTAAAAAATAAAATAAAAAACGTTTGTTTTAACAGTCATGACACTTATTTGCATAAGGTGACGTTGGAGTTCCTTCCTAGGAGAGAGTTGAGTTACAAAAGGCACTGTTTTGTCAGTTGTGCATGTTTGTACCAGCAGACATGAAAAAGTTAGTTTGCATAATAAACTGTTATTGCACAAAAAAAAGATAAATTTGCATTACAAAAGATATAATACACTTTTTTTTGTTTTGCCTAAACCAAGTGGTAGTGATGAGAGAGGGGTGACATAACATTTACTTTACTTCACTTCTCATTACAATTGTGGCACCAGGCCAGTTTACTGATCAGTAACAGGTTAATTAATTTATTTACCCTTTTATTATCAGTACTCAGCCACTTAAGTTTGTTTAAGTTTGTTTATTAAATTTGTTCATTTTTTTTTACAAAAGAGACAATACAAGACAATCCCATAAATGATCATGTACAAAATATAAAAAAATGAAAGGTAGCAGAAAGAAGAATAAATCTTATTATATCTGCCCCTTTTTTCCAACAATCAGATTAAACAATAATAATCTTCAACCAACAGTACAAAATGACTAACTCTTTCTAATTTTCTAACTAATACAATACACATTACGCTATTTCATATATTTTTTTAACACATTTGTTTTGATCATTTTCTTAAATGTAAACATTGACTTGGCATTTTTAACTACATTCTCCAAGCCATTCCATAATCTAATTCCCTGGATTGAGGTAGAACGTCCCTTCAAACTAGTTCTGAATTGTGGTTTTACAAACATCTCTGTCCCCTTAAGATTATAACAACTTTGTCTTTTAACAAAATGCATTTGGATATTTAAAGGTAATGCATTATTTTGAGCCCTATACATAACTGATAAAATATTATAGTCTACCAAATCATGGAACTTCAATAACTTCAGTTGATAAAATAATGTACTTGATGGATGACGGTAATGTTTTCTAGTGATAATTCTTACAGCTCTTTTCTGTAATACAAAAATAGGCTTTGTGATTGTCAGTGGTGGGCAACGCTAATTAAAAAATTAGTTCCACAATTTCTAAAACGCTTATTAATTTTTTTAGGTCCACAATTTCAAAAGCACAAATGTCTTATGAAAATTAGGGGAAGCTAATCTAATCCGCTATTTATATATATTATATATATATATATATATATATATATATATATATATATATATATATATATATATATATATATATATATATATATATATATATAATATATATATATATATATATATATATATATATATATATATATATATATATATATATATATATATATATATATATATATATATATATATATATATATATATATATATATATATATATATATATATATATATATATATATATATATATATATATATATATATATATTTATATATAGCCGGCAGCGTTATGCAATATTTGCACTACACTGCCAACTGAAAAGTAACAAAAATGATCCTAAAAGGATGAAATTACAAAAATCAAAGGATTTATTTAATACTTTACGTACATATATTCTATTCGGCCACGAAATTAACAAAAAAGAATGATCTTTTAATCCCTAAGACCACTTTTAAATCTGAAATACACGGGCGTTTCGCCACCGCATTTATACATAAAAGTAACCCAAATACATAAAACTAACGACTCACCGTCGAATGGTCGACACAAAACACACAATAAAATCCTCCGGCCGCGTTAATTTGGCTTGAAACAGCGGGGTTCTCTGCGGATTTATCCATAGAAACCCAGCACAACCAGCTAGCCACAGAATTAGCCCCTGAGTTCACCTCTGACCCGGAAGATGTCAAGATGGAATAGTCCATTTTTAGTAGGGGAATACAGAAATCGACCGGTTTTTGTATTGTGTTTTTAAGATCGTTTTCATCGTAACTATAATTATTTTTATGTTAAATGTACATTAACAAGCATTAGCAATGTTAGTGATGTAGGTGACTGGCCGGGGCGCGGCGGGGCCGGACCCCTGCAGATTTGGGACCCCAAGCAACGGCATCATTTGCTACATGGTAGATCCGTGTCTGTTCTCCCTCTGCTCCCCCTCCAACCCTCCCTCCTCTCTGCTCTTTACGGTGAGGGAGGAGAAAAAGGCAAAACAAGCAGCTACGGAGCCAGCATAAGAGCCTGTAATAAGTTTATTCGTTTTTACTGATAGATAATTAGTTATTAGCGGTACTGCATTTTAAATAAAAATAGCACAAATCCGCTTATGAATTATAAAAGTTAGTCAAACCACAAAAACGCTGACAAAAGTTTAGGTCCACTGTAAGCGGATTAGTGCTTTAGCGGTCCCAAGCGTTCATTTGCCCACCTTTGGTGATTGTTTTACACACATTCCCCCAAACATCAATACAATTGATTAAATGTGGAACAATGATTGTGTTATACAACAAATACAGAGATTTATCATTCAATAGGTCTCTGACTTTGTACAGTACTGCAATCGATTTAGCTATTTTTATTCTTACAGAATTTATGTGTTGTTTCCATGTCAGTTTGTCATCAATGATAACACCCAAAAACTTCACCTCACTCACTCTACAAATCTCAACATCCTCAATTTTGAGTGGAACATCAACAGTTTTCTTTTTATTACTGAATATCATGTAATTAGTTTTTTCTAGATTTAATGATAATTTATTTATTTTAAACCAAGTTTGTATCTTGACAAATTCTGTCTTTATCAATTCCAACATTTGTTCTATATCTTCACCTAAACAGAAAAATGTGGTATCATCAGCAAAAAGTACACATTTAAGGAGTCCTGACACATTTACCAAGTCATTCACATGTATGTATGTGTGCAAGTACATTATATATGCATATTTATATATATGTTTATAAATATGCATATGTTGATCCATATTTAGTACTACATTCATGATTAACCTATATATGTATGCATACATACGTAGGTCAATCATGAATGTAGTACCCTCTATTACCTTGTGCATGAGCATATTGTTTTTTTTTTCCAAATGTGTGTATTCTGCTTCTTTTTTTTTATTTATTATTTCACAAGTTTTTTTTTTGTATAATTAGAACATGCTACTGGATACCTCGAATTTCCCACTGGGATTAATAAAGTGTCTTTCTGTTGGCCTGTCTGTCTGGGCGGTAGGCCGGTCTGTCTGTCTTTAATAGATACTCTGAGCAATAGCAGATGTTGAAAACTTTGAGACGTGCAAAGTAGCATTTTGTCCAACAGATTCAACAAGAAAATCATACTGCTGTAGTTTCCCTTAAATATTTTGCAGTACAGTAGTCCCTCGTTACTTTGCGGCTCGACTTTCATGGACTCGCTCTTTAACGGTTTTTCAAATAAGAGTGGACAAGACACACACATGGCTGATTGATGGATGAGCCACACGAGCAGCATGGGTTGTTTATTTAAAATAAATTATTTTAGATGATTTAACACCTGCTGCACCTTTGTGCAGCCCACAGGTGCAGGGAGAAGCTCCCTAGCAGCCTGTCATGATCTCCGCTCTCTGCCACTCACACGTTTCTCCTCCGGCTGCAGCAGCTTTATGAAGTAAGTTTTATTTTTATAGCACCTTTTACAGGTCAGAAACCAACAAAGTGCTTTACAGAATATGAGACATAAAAACACAAAGATAAAAAATAAAACAGAAGGAAAGATAAAACAACATACTGTATGTATGACATAAGACACAAATAGAACTAATTAAAAACCTAGTTGGGATCGAAATGCAGCTTTTGTTTATTTTGATTCTCATTCAATAAAAATAAACTTTTTTTTTTTTCTTGGATCACATTTGTCTGTGACTGATGCCAGGTGAACTCGGAGCTCCTCATGAGATGCCCACTGATTCAGACCATCAGGGCGGGTTGCCCAGAGTCACACCAACAACACACATCACCTCAGTCTGAGGATCGAAGCAGAGTCACTTCACTCACAGGCGAGCAGTAGACAGCAGAATGATGACTGTGCTGCACTGGAGACATAAAATGCTGAGCGTGCATATTCAGACATTTGTATTGTTGCGTTGCTGTGGTTTTGTTTGTGTCCCCCAAGTCGGTCCTCACGCAGTATTTCACCATAACCGTACGGTAAAGCATTTAAAACCACATTTATTGTGCTTTATAACATCTGCACACAAATGTGTGTTTAATAGCCTGTTCATATCTTTCCTGATCCCACTTTACTAACAATAAAAAAAAATTGTAAACATTTTCCGCTACAAACTGTTGCAGGATGGACTGCTGCATGTTTCAGTGCATTGGCTGGTTTTCCTCGTGTTTATTAAAATGGCTTATTGCAAAACATTTTTTTCCTCTTTTACCAATATAATGGAGCAAACTACTTTCTCTGTTTCAACTTACCATTTTCACATTTTTGCCCCAATGTAATTGTTTACATCTTTTTAAATGGGGTTATGTGGAAACATTGTGAACAGTTAATATCTTACCTGTTGTAGATATCTTTTTGAGCAATCTCATTTCGGAGAAATTGTTTAACTTTGACCTGATTGACAAGCGAACAGTTTTTAAGTAACTCCAAGGACAAGACGGATTACTGTCATTGTAAAATAACGACACTCTCAAATGTTTTATAGCCATTCGTACGAACGCTGTTTTATGTTGCTGTGTGGATGAAAACGTTTCCAGAAACAATGATATGTTTAGAAAGATTGAAAAAATATTGTTTTTTGAAAACAATCGATAACAGATAAGATAGCCTACTAATAATTCATAACTTATCATTAGAACCCCACTTTGAAAAAAAAAAAAAACTCAATTATCTATTTAACTTCTTAACTATTAAAAATAATTAGCTTAATAGCTAACATTATCGTCTTGCACTTTTGTTGCGGGCACTTTGAGGAGATCTTGTTGGAAAATTCTGACAGCTGTTGAGTCTCCGTAGTCTTCAAACAAAGCGTGTCATCATCGTGGTCTGCTGTTAATGTTTGGATTCTCATCCACAGCTGACATACATCTGATATATCGTACAAAAGGATTTATAGTTTGTTTTGAAATGAGCTGTGACACCCTGCATTGCACTTTTGGCTCTTTTACGTCATGGAAACAAGAGGAGCGGGGGAAACGTGTCTGCTCTCTGTTATTTACATTGTTCCTTTTTGTCAAGAGCTTCTAATCTGTGTTATAAAATCTATGCAGAGTGGAGTTTATCTAAATAAATAGGAG